>SKCR01037552.1:0-291628 GCA_019454045.1 Zanthoxylum bungeanum
ATGTATGCCATGGTGTGCACGAGGCCAGACTTAGCACACGCAGTTGGATTGGTCAGCCGATTATGTCAAACCCAGGACGGGAACACTGGAATGCTATCAAATGGATCATGCGGTATCTACGAGGCACATCCAAAATGAGGCTATGTTTTGGAAGCAGCGACAACCAGTGTTGATGGACTACACCGATTCAGATATGGCAGGAGATGTGGATACCCGAAAGTCTACTTCGGGGTATCTGATTACTCTCTCAGGAGGAGCTGTGGCATGGCAGTCGAGGTTGCAGAGTGTGTGTTGCACTTTCTACAACAGAGGCAGAATCAATGCAGTGACAGAGGCTTGCAAGGAATTGCTGTGGATGAAGACATTCGTCCAGGAATTGGGTTTCAAGCAGGAGAAGTATATTTTATACTGCGATAGCCAGAGCGCTATCTATCTCGGTAAAAATTTCACATTTCATTCGAGGTCAAAACATATCGATGTGAGGTATCACTGGATACGGGACGTCCTGAGCTCAAGGCTGATAGAACTCAGGAAAATTCACACCGACGACAACGGTGCCGATATGTTCACGAAGGTTTTACCGAAGGAGAAGCTTGAAATCTGTCGTGCCATAGCCGGGATGACAAAACTCTCCACATAGTCAGAGTGGGGAGATTCAGAGAACTACGATTGGCTTGATCCCAACTCAGGGTACGTAGGCAGTCATACAGATGCAGTCAGGGGAGGATCCTTTTGAGGATCCGGATTTGGATGATTGATGATGTGATCGGATCAGATTTTGGGGAAATCTTCACCGATGGGGAGATTTGTTGTGATCAGCTGGCATGATCAGCTGGATCAGCTGTACAACATGCATGCCACCCATGCAAATTAGCAAAGGAAGACAGCAAGCAATTGGAAGGCCCGAAAGTTGAGATGGTGACCTTGCCAATTTGTTGACAGCTCCCCAAACCGCGTGTTACTGTAGCACGCGGTTTGGCATTATAAAAGGGAGCTTCTGAGTTCATTTTCAAGTATCCCAGTAATCCCAAATTGAGTGAGAATAGAGAGTAAAGTGGTGTGAGAGTTTTTTGTAAAGCTTTGATTTGTAAGCTTTGTAATTCTTTTGTGAGTAATATAAAAGAAGAGTTTTCTCTCCAATCACCTCTATTAGTGTGTGTTTAATCACAACAGTTATGCACATTGGATTTTGATTTTATGCAGATTTATGATCAAGATCTTGAAAGCAACATGGTTTTTTTCTTCCCAAAATGGGTTGTTAAAAAGGATTCAAGGAATCAAAAGAAGCAAAAAAAAAAAAAAAAGTTGGCAGGAAATGGAGTAATGGTGGGTTCGTAGTTCCTCAGAATTCAGATAAAAGCTCAATCTGTCAAGGAAAATAAAAACAGACACGTTTGTTAGAAGTTTTTTTTTTTTGAGAAATATGAAATTCATTCATAATAAAACATCATAACGATGAGTAAATACACGGCCATATCAGCTCGAATACAATACTTAGGAAAAACCTAAGACTCAAGCCTAGTCAGGATAAGACCTGACAACGTAAACTTTATGCATTATGCAATCCTTATAACTAGACAAAATTCAAATTCACACCAACTTCTAATAAAGTTCTAGAGGAATTACGGATTTACCCTAATTTCCAACCTCTCGACATGAGTCGGTGAATACAAATTTTACAAAGTAAATATAATTAGGCTAGAAAATATAACTAGAAAAGAAAAAACACAATACACAGTAAATATAAGACAATTACAACAACTTAATAAAATCATTACACAACAATCCCCAATAAATTTATAAAAATCTCTCTCAAATCGGATCTATCAATGATGTCATGTAGATCCTTTATCTTGTTGTTGTAAAGCCTCATGTACCTGCACAATGACAGGAAATCAACAAAAAAATAAAAAAACCAATACATATTTTAATCTGATTGGACTTAATTACCACTACAAACGGGTGGAAATCCATATCAAAGACCCAGATACAAAAACGAAACTAACCGAAATTACAGAAAAATCAAGCCAAAAAAGACTTGAAACAAAAACGAAACAGAAAAGAGTGAGAGTGCAGAGAAGAAGACAATGAAAAAGGAAAAGGCAGAAGACAGATAAAGAGAGCAAGAACTGAAAGCAACAGAAAAAATAAATGTGAAAAAGTGAAAAAAGATATGGCGAAAAAGAGGAAAATGACTGCCAATTGGCTCACCGGAAAAAATTATGGTGACATACAGGCAACCCAAGAGAGAATGAAACAGAGAGCGAAGGGGGAGGATGAAGAGAAAATGGGGAAGAAAAAAGTGAAAAATATGAAGGGAAAAACAAGAAAAGGAGGAGATTCAGAAGAAAAAACGGGGATGCAAAGGGGAGGGTGATGAGGACTGAGGAGAGAGTCCCCTGCCGCCACCCACAAGATGAGTGTGGCGGTAGGGGCTTAAGTCTTCTAGCTAGGGTTTCTTTCAGGGAGATAAAAGGCACTGTTTCAAATGTTAGGTTGATTTGTTAATGACCTTTTAATATCATGTATCTGTCTAGTTCAATATGGGATGGTTTTTTTCTGAATTTTTTGTCAAAGATTTAATTTCCTCCTTTGCTTTTACATGGTTGCTTTTATTATTTTCTTGTAACATTTGAATTAATTTTAACGAAACAGAGATACAGAAACAAACTCAATGAAAATGCAACTTTTTAATTATTAGGATCCGCCAAGAAGCCAATTTATCCTACTAATAAAAAAATCCTACCAACAACCAAAAATTCATTTAAATCACTATTTTTTTTTATAGCTTGACATACAAGTTAATCCTTAAATTCGTAAGTGAATAATAATATCTGTAGTTAAAGAATTGAAAGTCCCGCCACCATGAAGGCTTGAGTGTGCGCTCTTGATTTTCAAAATTTTAATTCTCTAAACTTTTTAGAGAATGTTAAATCACTGCACTGTATCTTATTTTCTATGCTCTATAGAAGAAGAAAACACAAGGAGGCTAGGGTTGATTTTTACATATATGTTTAATACAAAGGGAACTCTTCTCTTTCCATACTTGGGGTTAAACTATTTTAATTGTAATCAAATTACACAAAACAAACTTTAACCCTAATCACGCCCCCTATTTTTATTATTATTTTTTTGTTTTCATTAAATTAATTTAAATACTAGTATCAAATATTATGTATTTATTTTAAAATTAAATTTCAAAATTATTTAATCAAAGATTAAATAAATTAGTTAAATTAATTTAAACACTTTTAAATTAAATATTCGATGATCTCATAACCGTTTATTTTGAAAATTTATATTAAATTATTTAATATATAGTTTCTCAATTATGATTTAAATAAATTATTAACCTCATTAATAATTTGTCATAACATTATATTATGTTTGTGAGATCATAATTGGATTTTCAATTATTTTAAGGCTTCCTATAGTGTATCGAGTTAGCACTGGTACCAAATAGAACTACAGCTCCGAGCTCTAATAATGTCGGGATATTGTTTAAATACTCTTTAATGAAATTTCCTGAATTATTAACTTCAGGTTATTCCACTAAAAACTTGAAGGTGAACTATCATCACTGGAGATATATTATACCGAACCACGTCGTCGTCCACTGATATAATCACTACATATAGATTGACCCTCCACAAGTATCTTATAATTAGAGTCGGGTCATAATGTCCGTTATACCCCTCTAATTATTTCTTGTAGTTTAAGTAACATTGATTCTCTAAGGAATAATTTATTCATAACTATTTTGAATTTTATATTTCGATTCGTAATAGAAAGATTCGAGCGCTCTAATTATTCAAGTATTGGACTACCATTAAAGAAGATACTCATCTACTTCTTGTAAGAAGAAGTGGATTCCATATCAATGTAAAACATCTTAGCTACATATCAAATCATATCCCCAAAACACATAGTTATTTATCATGATTGCTACACCGACCTCACCTTTGTAAATCAAAGGACATTGTTTGTCATGTAGGAGTTCGTAGTATACTCAGGATTTAGATCAATCCATATATGATCATCTATTAGACTGATATGAATTTCTTTGTTTAACGAAAATTAAAATAAATTCATTTGTCTTTGTCCAATCCTATATGGTCGTATCATATAAGTGTTAGCGACATAGTAGCATGATGGATTTTGATGACGTCAACACTTGAAGTCTTCGACGCGCATCAGCGAGACATTATAAAAAGATTTCAAAGTAATTGTTGATAAAGAGCTAAAATGTGCTACAAGATGATCAAGAAAGCAAGATGATAAAGAGGCAAAAAGATGATGAAAAAGTCAAAGAATGAGCCAAGCAAGATGAAGATCAAAATAATGATTAGAGCTAAAACTAATTATATGAGTTTATTCAAATGTTTTAAAGCTCTTAGGAATCATACATTTTGCATCATTTGCATTTAAAATGACTTAGAATCCTTAATGAATCATTTTCACTTTATTTGCACCAAAATGAATTTCAATGCACAAGTGCATCGGAAAAAGGTTTTGAAAAATAAGCAAACAGCTGAATTAAACTTCAAATGATATACCTTTAGATAGATATGTGTCTCTAGTTTGCTATGGTTCAAACGGAACACAAATAGAACTTTTGCTAGAGTCATTTTACAACAACATGTTCAGATGTGCGTTTTCTGCATACATGTCACATTAGAAAAATTCCATAAAATTCATCTTAATGTTTTTGAAGCTGAAATATTTACAGAAGATAGATCTATTATGTGTCTAGTTTACGTAGAAATTTATGGATCATGATTTGAAATTTTCTAGAGCAAGTTATGACCAAAATACCAAGTGCTATCAGCCTTGACTGGTCATCAGAAATAGGCATACCGGTCTCCAAACCGGCATACCGGTCCATGTAACCGGCATACCGGTTCTAGAGGTCCCAACGGTCATTTTTTGAGCTGTCTCACTTCTAACACATCTCTTGCACATATATTCATCCTCTAATCATGTCAAAACATTATTGAGAGTTTATAACCATCTTCAAATCATTTTATACTCTCTACATTTGAAAAAGCTCATATTTCATCTTCATATTCATATTAGTGAGCTTTGATACATTTAGGTGAGAAACTCACATCTTAAATCTTCTTATCTTTTGTGAGTACCCAAGTTATCTGTAATCTTTATTATTCAAACACTTGTAAGAGGTTTGTGAGTGAGCTTTTCTTTTTAAAAACTCATATTGTAGAGGTTTTTGAGTGAGTCTTGATCTAAAACGCAAAGTGTAAAGGTTTGGAGTAGACCCGGCCACGATTCCGGTTCGGAACCAGAACCAAACCGGAATGGGACCGGTTCGGTTGGGGTTCCACCCCAACTCGAACCGGTCCGAACCGGTGGAACCGTACGGTTCCACCGGTTCGGACGGTTCCAACCGGAACCGAACGGTTCCGGTTGGAACCGTCGGGTTCCGGTTGGAACCGTCGGGTTCCTGTTGGAACCGTAGGGTTCCAACAGGAACCCTACGGCCCCCAACGGCTACTAGCCGTTGGGGGATGCAGGGAGCCGTTTGGCTCCCTGCAAAAAAAAAAATAATTAAAAAAAAATATTTTTATTATATAAAATAAAAATTACTAATGTACCCATAATAACGGTTATATTTATGGGCATTTTTGGTATCAAAAAAATTCTAAAATTCTATAAATAGGATTCATTTTTCATAATTTCATCACACCAAATTCTCAACTCTCTCATTTTCTATAATTCTCTTATTCTCAATCTTACTTCAATACAATTCTCTTATAATCTTATATTCTTATTCTCAATCTCAATTCATTTAGTTGTTAATTTGTTATCATTCGCATCGCAATTATTCAATTTTTTTTATTTTTCTTCCTAATTTCTCAAACGAAAAATGGCAAGCTCATCTGAGAACATTATGTCAAATATGCCAACCCAAGAGAGCGGCCCTAGTGTCAGTGCACAATCACGGAGAAGAGAAGTTAAGGCTCGGTCCTCCGATATTTTCAAAATTCATTTTAATTTGGAACGGCTAGAAGATGGTTCACAACGAGCAATTTGCAACTATTGTGGGGTTATCTATAAATTTTCTGGTGGATACGGCAATATGATCAAGCACATGGAAAAAACATCATCCGGTTGAAGTTGGCATTGATACGACGCAGACTCAAATGGCCAGGTACGTATCATCTAGTAGAGGTACGAGTAGTGTAGATTTATTTAAATATTCTGATGCAAAAAATAGAGAAGAATTTGTGAAATTAACATGTATGGCACATCTTTCTTTAAGCTTTGGTGAAAAACTCCATTTTACTAATTACGTGCATAATGCTTTAAACCCTTCTGCATGTAGAATGACTAGGACACAACAAAACGTCATATTTTCAAATTATATAAAGATGGTAAAATTATTTTAAATGAATTATTTAAAGAGATGAAAGGTCGTATATTCTATATGTTCTGATATTTGGAGTGACCATTGGCAAACACACTCATACATGGGTGTGACTTGTCATTGGATTGATGCATCATTTACTATGCAAAAAAGACTTATTGCATTTAGAGTTTTTGATGACCCACATACTGCACATATATATATTTATAGAATGATGAAGGTAATTTTTGATGAATATGGTTTAGTAGAAAAAATTTTAACAATTGGATTTGATAATGCATCTGCAAATACTGCATCCATTAATGATTTAAAATCCTTATGTGAACCAAATTCAGGGGGTCGATTTTTTCATATTCGTTGTACATGTCATGTCCTAAACTTATGTGTGCAAGACGGTCTAAAATTATTATCGCCTTTCCTTGATCCAATTAAAACGACACTTAACTGTATTTGGTCATATTCTCAAGTTAGGAGAGAATGGACCAAGTTTTGTAAAATAAATGGTATTAAACCGATTAAATTTTCAAGAGATGTTCCAACACGTTGGAATTCTACTTATTTTCTTTTATGTCAAGCATTTCAATACAAAGATGCATTATGTAGTTTTTTTTCTCAACATGTTCAAAAAATCACACTTTATCTCTAGTCAATGGGATATTTGTGAATTTTTTTTAGATATTTTAAGAGTTTTTAATGATGCTACTTTAGTTTTTAGCGGTGTTTATTATCCTACAGCACATTTATTTCTTCTTGAGAGTTTGAATATTGTTGGCACTCTCGATGAACATGTTAACAGTGACGACCCTAATGATATTGTTTTGCTCGAAGCCATTACTGCTATGAAGGTAAAATGGTTGAATTATTTTAGAGAAATTCATTTACTTTATCTTATTGTTGCTGTTTTTGATCCTAGATTTAAATTAGAAGGTTTGAATGGTGGTTTACAAGCTTACTATGGTTATTTAGGAATATTAGATGATGTTGATATTACGAGCATAATGACGAAATTAAGAAGTGATTTAATTATTTTATTTAATGATTATATTGTAAGATATAACTTAGGAATATTAGGTCAATCTAGTAGTAGCGAACCGGTAATTCAAACAAGACTTAGCGCAGGGGATCGTTGGTTATTGCAACGAAATAAAAAATCTAGGGATACGACAACAACTAATAACCCTGAATTAGATAATTATTTATCTACAAATTTTGAGTTTTCTAATGAAAGTTTATGCAGTAAAAATTTTAAAATCCTTGAATGGTGGAACCGGCATCAAAATATATATCATGTTTTATCTATTATTGCTAAAGAGATCTTGGCAGCACCTATTTCCACCGTTGCGGTTGAGCAAGCCTTCAGCTTGAGAGGTAATATATTGGAAGCTAGGCGATCTTCATTACATCCAAGCACTCTAGAAGCAACAGCTTGTGTGGATGATTGGACTCGAGCTGATATGAGACAACAATAAGATGCCCCCGATGATTTTGAAGATTTTTTCGATAATGCTTCTGCAACAAGTGCAAGCGGAACCGGAGCCGAAGGATCAACTGATAATAATGATTGATAATTGTAAAATTATAATTTACAAATGGGATATGTCTTAAACTTGTAATGGAACTATGTGAGCTTTGATTCCTCTCACCCTTGGAGGATACGTAGGCAACTTAAATTTTTAAAAATTTAAGCTCAAGCTCTTCAATGTAATAAATTTTTTTTATTTATAAATTTAATCTCATTTTTTAATTAATAATTTTTTTTATTTAAGCTTTGATTCCTCTCATTTTTTTTATATTTTAATTAATTAAAAAAAAAACTAAAAGGAACCGAACCGGAACCGAACCGTTCGGTTCCGGTTCGGTTTTAGGTTCCGGTTCCACTTAAGTGTGGAACCGGAAACCGGCCGGTTCGGTTCGGTTCCGAACCTCCGGCCGGGTCTAGTTTGGAGTGAACCTTATGTTGGGGTCAAATCAGGGAGGCGCAGCGGAATGAGCGTTGTTCGGGCGAAATCGAAGTTTAAAATTTTAAACTTACGAATAAATTATTTAATATCAAATATTAATAATTCATTCATATTTCACCTAAACATATTTATTCGATATTATATAACGACATAAATAATATAGAAACATCGCGAAACTTTTGCGAAAACGTTTTTCCGCAAAGTAGCATAAAACGCGTTTCCAGCCGAACTGACTGACCAATGCTCATGGGGACTGACCAGGTCAGCCCCAAAAACATTTGGACAGTTCGTGAACTGCCTGAACAGTGCCCAGTTCACTGTTTGGGCAGCCGTTACCCGGTAACGCCGTTTTTCGCCGTTTTCGCATATTTTCACTCCGAAACAATTTTCGATAAATATTTTTCTTGGGCAATTAAAATAAACTAATTTATTCTAATTACTCAATTAATAAAAACTGAATTTTTATCTGAAAAATCAGATTTATCATTAATTGCAATAAAACCACAAAGTTTTACAATTTAATCATTTTAATTTTTAAATATGTCAATTACATATTTAATTGATTCCAAATCAATCCCAAAATAATTTTTACATATCTGCAACAAAACCAGAAAATTTCCAGAATTTACGAAAACAGCCCAGAACTTTTATTAATTGTAATTTGGCCCAATTTATTCAAAACACATCAAGATCAAATCCAATCAATCCCAAATTTGACATACATCAAATATACATCAAATTATAACATATATATGAAAAGCCCCAAAATTTGAGTGGGTTAAGAACCCTAATTTTACAAATTACTCAAATTGGGCAATTTACATTAAATTGATAAAATTCAATGCTTTAATCTTCAAATTACCACACCAATTAAATCTCACCATCATGAAATTAATCAAGAACAATTCTAGGCTAATTATGAATGGCTAATTAACTCTAGAATGGCAACTTTAATTTTCTAATTAATTTATTAAGCTTAATTACACTAATAAGCTTATAAATTAAATATACATGCTAATCACATCCAACAAGCTTTAAACACATATAATTACAAACCCATAGAGTTGAGACATCAAATTAGCAACACAAATTGAAGCTAAGATAAATTGAAACAATTTTCATGTAGAAGGAAAAATGAAATTACTTACAAAAAATTCAAATTTTACTTTGGTTTCCTTTCTTTCTTCATCAAAAATGCTCTCAACTCTTTGTAATTATTTTTAAACTTGTCTTTTGCTCTCTGGAACAACAATGGAATCAACAACCATTTGTATCCCATTTTGTTTTTTTTTTAACATTGCCGAATAATCAACAAAAGAAATAAATAACTTTTATTTAATTTTTGTTTTAATTTAATGGCACAAGTTTCACTTTAATAAAGATAACCTTTATCTTTTATAAAGTAAACACCAAATGGACCAATGGTATTAAGCCATTAAAAAGCAAAAATCATTATAAAGATATTTATTTTATTAATTAATTTAATTATTTAACAATTAAATAATTAAATACAATATCTGAAATATATGTATTATATTTACATTAAATATCTCAAATACATATATTAATGATATATCCCAAATATCACAAATTGATATTTAATTAATGTGTATTTAATAAAATCAAGTATTAAATACAAATACACATTAATTCAGAAATGACCGTTAGGTCCCGATTGCATGTATTTTTCGTTTAATCGTTAAACGAGTTATAAATAATCAGTATTATTTATAACTGTTGCCCTAGTGCTCTACGAATATATTTCATTAGTGAGACTCTATAGATTCAGGCATATCCGTTACGAAATCCAATTCCGTGTCCATAATTCACCCACCCGTAAAATATGACGACCACGGATGAACTCACTGAATCATACAGGTCGAGGTCACTGCATACGTATAATCCCTCCGTCACAGGTATTCGGATTATCCCAGAGATATAGATATAAACGTCAAATCTCTATAGGAATAATCTCCTCGACGTATCTATTAGCAATCTCTAAATAACATTCGGAACTCACTTCTGAAGTATACTATAGCCATAGATTTAACAGATTGCTAATCACATGATGGACTACCTATGCTCTGTACACAGAACTGACGGATCCTTTCTTGATACTCACAGGATATCATGAGCATGAGTCCACACCCAACGAACAGGCGGATGTCTGATCTAAATAGATCGGTGACGTGACTGCCATCTAAGTGTGGAGGATAACTCATATATCCACAGTGGTATCTCAAGTCAAAGAATCACTATGCTACTCAACCCGAGAAGATTCCTATTGACGTTGGTGTACCATCTATTAGGAAATCTTCGGTGAGTTGTTCAGTGTTTATCAAATAAACACCTAAATGTCTATACGAGTCTCCCAAGACTCATGGTTCATTGGGATGAATCATCAGACCAAGTCCGATATACCACATGTACTGGTCTTAACGGATTTTACTAACCGACCCGTGTCAGTAAATATTGACTAGGAACTTAATTTAAGGATATACAACTTATAGTGTCACTTCCCAATGTCAATTACAAACTATGTTGTAACTAGGGGTGAACACAATTTCGGGTCAAACCGCGAACCGCACCGAACCGAACCGAACCGCGCGGTTTGAAAAAATATTAAAAATAATTTTGAACCGCACCGAATCGAACCGCAAATTTTGGGTCGGTGTGCGGTTTTGACCCATGTCAAACCGCGAACCGCCCAAACCGCAAATTTTGACTCGAACCGCGACCCGAACCGCCTAAAACCGCCGACCCGCGTTCAAATTAAATATTATTTTATATTTTTCTTCTTCTTTAACTATGAAATTAAGATATTTAATGATCATATAACAATATGTAATGAATAAATGAAAATTATGTAATTTTTTCTTCAATTATAATGTGAAAACACACAAAATTTCTTTAAAAATTTATAATCCAAACCGCCGACCCGAACCGCCCAACCGCCAACCCGAACCGCCGCGGTTTTCCTTATCAAATTTACGGTTTCGTTTTCTAATTTTCCAAACCGCCAACCCGCGCGGTTTGAAGTAAAAAACGAAAAAACCGCCCCGAACCGCACCGCGAACACCCCTAGTTGTAACTGCACACTACGTTGTAAATCCTGGTGTCTTTTTCTAATATATATACATATCACTAAATCAGATTTAGTTTCAATCTAATCAGTCCAATCGAAATTAGATCGAATACGTATATAAAAGACAAGAGGTGCTACCATTTAAATTAGTAATATTATGGAAAAATGTATTGTTTGTATTCATGAATCAGACATAAATACGATCCGGATTGGCGCTCAGAGCACCAACCCTAACACCTTACGTAAAACTCTTGGTTGCAAGTGAGCCACATAAACTCGTTGATAGAGAAAATCTTCAAGCGCGGCTTGGGGAGTGGATGTATGCATTGTTGGCCGAACCACTATAAATCTCGGTGTCATTTTCTCTATCCCTTAAACTCTTTATATATTGCAATTTTTATTTATTACATGCTTATTGATTAGAAACATGCATATAGGTAACTTAATCCAATAGAGAAAATTGATCTTAAGATTAATTAGTAAATTAACTTAAAATCGACAAATATTTTTAATTCCGCATATTTTAGTCATAACCCAATATTGATCTTTAGATTACTAATTTCATACTTAATCCTTTCGTGTATGACACTTATACACAAATTCTGAAAGTACATAAATAATCAAGGGTATACATGATAATTTATAATATGTGAATTCAAAACAAACATTAGTAACTATGTCTAAAGGTACATTATTAATCTAACTGATGTGCGAATAGTTTGGTACTTTTAGACATTTTCCATACCAACGAAATATCCTCGAAAACAACCTCAAATAGTAGTCACATGCGCAAACTGCATTGTAATTTTTCTATGCAGTTTGTTCAAATTTCAAGCAATCTTAGGTCTGATTTTATGCAACCAATTATGTCTTTGTCTAGTCCTATATGATCGCATGGCCATCAAAGTTCTATTACACTTAGAATTCAGATTAGTTCATGTATGATCACCTATAAGATTGATATAATTTCTTTATTTAACGAATATTGAAAGGAATTCATTTATATCTTTGTCTAGTCCTATATGATCGCATCTATAAGGTACCTCCATTCTCATGTCACCACTTGAACCAAGATCGTCATACAATAAAAGAATGGACCACAACTGTAGATAGACCATAAAAAAAATCTTCATCTTTTTTTGTTCTCTACTGACTATTTTGGATAACTAATTTCAGACTTAAATCCTTTTGTGTATGACTCTTATACATCAAGTCTGAAAATACATTAGTAACCAAAATACATTAGTAACCAAGTTCTTACATGACAATTTATATTATTCAAATTATAAAACAAACACTTTGATAAATAAAAAATGGATCGTTTATTAATTAAAATAAATTCCATTTACATATTACATAAAACTCTAGAGCAGATATCTCAACAATCTCCCACTTACACTAGAGTAAATGAGATATGTTGCATAATCTTAGACCCCTAGGTGACCTTCAAACACTTTAGTCGTTAAGGTCTTCATAAACAAATCAGCAAAATTCTCAGTAGATGTTATCTTCGTGACAACTACGTCTCCCATCTGCACTATCTCTCTAATGAGATGATATTTCATCTATATATGATTTCTATTTTATTGCTTCTTAGTTCTTCGAAATTCGCCACTACACCACTATTATCACAAAAAAAGTGTAAGTGGTTTATCCATATCTTGAACAACTCTCAGATCTCCCAAAAAATTTTCTGAGCTAGACTGCTTCCTTAGCTGTTTCTCAAGCAGCTATATACTCAGCCTTTATGATAAATTCGGCAATGCAAGATTATTTTATGGTCATTAATACTATGGCTTCACCATCTAGGGTGAATATTGATTCGAATGTAGATTTCTTAGTGATGAGCGGAAAATATATCATAATTACCACCTTTTTAACTTAATATTTTATATAGTTTCTCGAGTTTTATGAATGTTTTGATGTGTTTTTATTTATTTTGCAGGTAAATAAAATATTGGGACTCAATAGAATCAACTCGGAGCTAAAACGATGAAAAATGGAGAAAAATGGCAAAAAATAGAATTTCACTTCATGCGTCGCGACGCGTAAGCTTTTGGCGTCACGACGACGGGTCAATTCAGCATCGAAAGTAATCTGCCGACACACAGCATTCACTGTGTAGCACGTCGCGATGCTATAAATTCTACGCGTCACGACGATCAACAATTACGCGTACACGTGTCAAAAAGCTTTACGCGTCGTGATGTGCAGGCTTTCTGTGTCGCGACGCCGAGACTAGATTTTTTTATCTATAAATAGAAGTTGATTTCATTTAGAATTGGGATACTTTTTTTGGTTACTAATAAAGAATTAAGGATTGTATCTTGTTTGTTTAGTTTTATTTAGTAGATTTGTAATGTACTTTTATTTTTAGTAATAATAGTATGTTTGTTTTTATTTTCTGTATGTTTAGTTAATTTATTTTAGCTGGGATAAAGGGTGAAGCATTTAATATGATAATCTAGGTTAATCTCACTTATATTATAATATATGAATTTTGATCTAATAACCTGGATTAATTAATGGCAAAATTATGTTACCGCCTATATGGCCGGTTTGTATAACAATTTTCTATATGGTCGGTTTTACTGGACAAAATTGGCTACCGCCTATATGGCTGGTTTTATATGTTTTGACATTATTAATTCATGAGAAAACATAACGGGTAATCATGCCAATTTATATATTATAAAAATTGAGATTCCTAGGTTTGAAATATTAAAGGTGGATCCCTCAACCCCAGTATTGTATTTTAATCTAGGGAAATGATGAAACACAATATTCACGAGTTTAATAATTGATTTTCTTATATAATATTTAATACATGGGCTTGTTTATTGAATTTTGACCTTAATGCTTCTTGTTGACTGATCACCAATAAGATTGATGTGGTAAACGTAAAATGAACTTGGCAAATGGATTTTATGTTTCAGCCTTAAATTCAATAATACAAGATCTCACCTTAGGGATTTCCTTACAGGATAGGCATATACCTGTCGGACGTGGGTAGCCATAATTGAAACTTCACCTTAATGAATTCGGGTAACTTAGTTAATATAGGAATATAGTTAATTGAGTTACTTTGGATGTTTGCATTCGACCATCGGAAGAGGCTTTTGCATATCTTCGTGTTCCAGGTTAACAAACTAATATATTGCACATGTATAAGAGAATCAGTTCATCACTAAAATAATATTTTGTGGATTCACAACCCTAAATGTTTTATCTTTTATTATTTTCCTTTGTATTTTCTTTGTCTTTTTATTTTTATTTATTTTATTTTAGTAAATCCAACTTCAACCAGCGAACAATCCATTCTAACCCTAATTAGATACATGTAAATAAATAGCATTAATAATTAATAATTGTAAGAATTAATTCATCGTGAGATCAATATTTTTATACTACTTGCGCGATACGTGCGCTTGCGTATAGTGCGTTTACTACGGGCCAAGTTTTTGGCGTCGTTGCTGGGGACTTATTTTTCTTGCATTATTAATTTTGAGGCCATATACTTTACTTGTATCTAATTTTCTTTATTTTTATTTTTCATTTTTGTTTGTTTCTTTTATTTCAGGTGGTTGAAAATGAATCACTATTGGGCGATGGAAACATTAAGAGCTTTAAGAGGTGAAGATAGACCCCATATCAGGGAGACACAATCTGGTTTTCTGAGGCCTATTGTCGAACCCAACAACTATCAGTGGATGTCAGAGAGAAATATCAAATTATTGCTCAAACCTTCTAGAACGCAATGATAAGATATGAGATATGTGATGGTAACCACCCTAGCGATTATTGCACGTTCAACTACAATTCGGGGTGGCAATATTATCAGAGACCTTCATATGAAAGACCAACATATTTTACTGAACCATATTATCCTTCTTATTCATTATCAACCTACAATCTTCCTCAAGAACCAGAACCATCAGTGGAAAAATGGTTGATTGACATGCTCGAGACACGCAAAGAATGGTTGGCTGACATGCTCAAGAAATGAGAAGCTAAAATTGAAGCAATCTTTCAGAGTCAAGCAGCAACATTACAGAGATTGACAGATCAAATGAGACAATTAACTGAGAGCCAGAGCTACATACCTCAAGGAGCATTTCTAGATGAAACTGAAGAAGCCTTTGAGTATCAAGAGTTTCACAATAACACCTCAACATGGAAAAATACTGAGCAGTATCAAGAGTCAGAGGTATTAGAACCCAAACAGCCAAAAACTCAAATTGATCTGGATAATTCTTCGGTCATTGAGTGCATCTTTAGGGAGAAACAAGTAGAAGAGCAGCATGTACCATTCACACCAACAAAAGAGGATGAAGGCTTACGGACAGACCCATCAATTGAAGAGAGTTAGAATACATTAACTCTGCATCCTCAAATTGATACTCTTGAAGCATGCTTTGTGTAGATGTCAGATGAAGAGCTAAATGAAGAAATTCAAAAATACATCTGTGAGGAGGTGGTGGAATAAGAAGAAGGACAAGAGCAAGTGTGGGAGCATAATGAAAATCTCATGCACCAGAGGAAACATCACAACATTAGGGAGTAAATATCGAGGACACCGCTTAAAATCTTGACAGAATGGCACAACTATTCAAAGTCAAGCATCATACGAGACCTCTTGATATACTTTCGTTCCTTTCACGAACTACTGAGCTACAAAGTTTAAGAAGGTGGCGCGAGCACTGAGTCAAACAAAATCATTTTGGCCACCTCATTTTTGGAAAAGGCGCTGGAAGATAAACACTCATGGCATTGTCCTTTCTAGGATGTCCAAAAAAACATTGAAGCCTAATTGAAGGAAAACTTTCGAATATGTCTGACTAAAGATGTTAAATTTAGCGCTAGCGGGGAGACAACCCATGCATTTTTTTATTTCTATTTTCATAATTTACATACAAATGTTGTAGAGTTTTTAATTTTGTGTGTTATTTTCACAGGAAAAAATACAGACTGAGCATTTAAGGTAGACCAAGCCAGTGAAGATGGGAGCTATCAAGGAATGGTGTCTGAAAAATCGCGAAGATTAAAATCCAATTCATTAGAGATGACTTGAGTAAGGAGTCTTTTGATGACATATCATTGACTCTTGAGATGTGTAGGAGCGAAGCGGGGTTTACCGCTATGCCTATGATGCTCGGCGACCATGACACTGTTGGGCTCGCAACCCGTAGAGAGTTCGGAGTAGCCCGCATGAGACTAAACCGGAGAATAAAGGAGTCGCCACCCAGCGTGAACTGAGAAATGATTTAAGGCTGCACTCGCCCCTCGCAAGGGAAGACCTCAAACCGTTGGGTTCGGAATGGTCTCTTACTTATGCCAGTATAATGGACGGGTTCACACAATGGTATAACCAAGTCTTATTGATAATTCAAATAAACACACAAATTTACACACCCATAAACATGAATATAAATAAAAGCAAATTAAATAAAAAAATATGAGGTATGATAACAAGAATCCTAATAATCAAAAGCAAATAAAGCATCAAGAAGTAAATAGCGAATAAAATGAGGTGATCAGTCACACATATATGGGTATTTCCCAAGTGGTACGTGTTGGACAATTATGACCCATATCATCACTATTTGTAAAAGACATTGTGATTTTTGTACAAATTAACTATGTGACAAATGAATTTGCTATTTTATCATTTTGTAATTAGATTACTTTGATATATAAATGATAAAAGTCCTTATGATTTGTTCCAGATTAATAAGATATGAGACAATATTAATCCATGAACGGTTTAATCATTAAATATCCCTAGTCGTAGTATTATCGAGACTGGACATCGATAATACAGAATAGATTAGTATTACACTTGTGCGCGTTATGGAAGCTTAACGACATAATTCTCATGTATTTAAGTATTCGATACTTATATAAGTGTGATAGGAGGTTCTGTTAGCCGTTGGACCGGGAACAGCTTCGCTCTGGATAAACCCCTCAGAATTCCATTGGTAGTATGACTATGTGTCTATGGGAATCCGCATCAGGGTAGGTGTATGTGGTCTTAACCTGAGACTTGCATCGCTAATACTTGCGACAATCAGTACGCTTTGGTTTTGGTCGTCCGAGGCTTTAACAGGTTCTGTGTACGCCTCTTCTAGGTTTATTGAGAATTGTAGTGTATTAGGTGTGATGTCAAAATGGAAGTATCACTTTAATCATATGGAGATGATGATCACGTAGGGATACAGAACTAGTACTCTCAAATGCTGCAGCTATCGAGATAGTATGACTAGGTCATGATTACCCGATTAAAGAGACTAGTTGTTAGTGATCTGATATATGCTTCGTACGGAGCAGACAAAATTTTAGCCCCAGACCTATCATGTGACATCCGATACTGGATCGTAATACGTAATACATAGTATACTATGTCTGATATAGATTATATATTCTTCGTTGAATATATCTGGAGAATTGGGTAGGCACGTTGCTTTACTAGAAGCCAACCATGTCTTGTAAATCGGTAAGAACGTGGTACCGGGTACGCACGTATTCGGATACTCCGGCAACCGAATTTACTGCCAACATATACAGGGATCTCTTGGGTCACTTCCCAAAGATTCACCGATGACATTTGACTCGAACAGAATTAATTTAGGATTAATTATAAGAGAGAGAAAATTAATCTGGGATTAATTGCGGCAAGAATTTATTTGGGATAAAATTCTAATAGAAGAGAGATTGCAATTAATTTGGAATTAATCGATTAAAAATATATTGGATATATTAATTGAAATCGGATTTCAATGCATAATTAAAATTGGATTTTAATTCGGGTGAACGAATTAATTTAGACTTAATTCGTAAGCGACTTTCGTAATAATTTTGTTATGCATTATTATTTAATTAAATTGGATTTAATTACGTCACAACGGAAAATTTGTTTAGTTCGGAATTAAACGAACCCGGGCCCAAGCAAAGTTGCGTGTTGAGTTTGCCGACTTAAAATTTGAATTTAAAGTGGGACCCACTTCACTTACATCACAAGTCGATTTTTGGTGATGGAAGTCAAATCACCTTTTTGGTGATAGAATTGGTTGAGAGCATTTATTGGAAGCTTGCTCAACACACTTTGCCTTTTTTCTTTTCGAAAGGATATACACCTTTTTGGTTGTTGACTTTGGTATCTGTTTTAGAAACAAAATTATCAAAAGACAAAACTCTCTCCTTTCATTTTCTTCATCATTACCGTGAACCTAGGGTTCATTTTCTCTTTGATTTTGCTTCAAAATCAAACAAAGCTAGCACTTAAAGAGCACATCAAGGTGATAGGGAAACTCACCATTGGATTGGATTCACTCAAAGAAGGCTTGGAGCTTCCAACAATCATACAAATTTTTGAAATCCACATCCGATCAATGTAAGTTTTTCCGCAACTCTCGTGATCATTCACACACTAAATCATGTATTAGAGACATTGGGCATGTCTATGACACTAACAATGATATCATGAGCCTTTTCTAAGCATGATTTGGGATTTTATGCTTGGAGCTTGTAAATGCCTAAATTGGTTGTTTGGTTATGGTTATGTGATGATAACTTGGAGTTATGGATGATTGATTTTGTGATAAATTGATTAGATTAATTTCCCTAAAAATCCTACCATGGTCGAATATAAACTCTTGTTGTATCATGGTGATTTTTTGATTTTAGACTATTGGATATGTTTAAAGTATGAAATGAATATTGATTTTTGATTTAATTTGATTGAAATCAAAATTGGATATTATTTCCCCAAATTGTCGTGAACCTTAAGCATGTTGGAATGAATTGTTTTGCTTCAATTTGTGTTGGACATGAGTTGGATAATCAAAACATGATTAATTAGTTTAATTGATGTTTTGGAAATATTAGTTTAATTAATTAATTATGGCAATTACACTTTAATTAAATTAATATGATATTTAGAATATTATGATTAATATAAGATAGTCTTTAAAATTGGATTAGGCTAATTTGTTGTATTTAGGCTTAATGGGCTTGGTTGGGCCAAGCTTGGTTTTGGACAATTGGATTGGATCCAAATTGGGTCTAAAACCATTTCCATAAAGTCCAAATATAACTTTTGGGCCTTTTAATATTAATTGGGCCTAATGGACCAAAATTGATTTTATGGCAAATGGTGATTCCTAATTGGGCATTGGCATCTTGGATTGGATCCATAATTGCCAAAGCCCATGCCTTAAGAATTAATTAAAAGCCCATTGGACTTTAATTAAATTAGCATTGGATGTAAATTGGGCATTTGAGACCCATTAAGATTGGATTTAGAATCTAAGTCTAAAAGACACTAAAATAAGTGTAATTATTTAATTCGAAATTAATTTTGAATTAGTATTGGATACAAATTAAATTGGATTTAAAATTGTAGTTCGACATAATTCAAGAATACGTACTTTAAGTATTTATTTTTAAATGAGTTGGACTCGCGCAAATCAAATCGTTGTTTGAACATTGGATGGTAATTAATTCAAAGATTAATTAATTGGATTAGATTGATTGAATAACATGTTTTGTGTGAATACATGGATGTATTGTATGAATAATGTATATCAGATGGATATTAGAAGGGTGGGGGCAATTTTGGAAATTGTTGTAATAAATTTAAAATTTATTAAATTGGACCTGCGTGTCCAGCCTATTATCTTTTTACTCTTTGTATTTCTCTTATCACCAATTCCCCTCAATGTTAATGAGGTTTCTTTATTGTATTATGTAATTGGGTAGAAGTATGAATAGTGCTAGCGGGAGAGAAGAAAGGGACAAATTTATTCTAGGAATAATTTGTTATATATCCATCCGCATATCGTTATTAATTTATTCCACCTTTTTATGCTTTTAGAATGCATGCTTAAGGGTGTATGATGAGAGCTAATCAAAGATAATAAATTGGTTGCCAATTTACACGAAAAACCCTCACTCAAATATTAAGCGTTTTCCTTCCATTGAGTGGTTCTCTCTCAAGATCCAAGATTGGCATTGGTTTGTTGGCCAAAGTCAAGATCAATGTCCATTGCGGATGTGTTTGAACCACAAAGGCTTTCTTATATATCGCATGTATTGGCCAGTTGTGACTTGTTGGCCAAAGTCAATGTCATTTTTATACATCGACGTGGATTACGAAGTTTTCCCACTGTCAATGGGTCGCGCTTAACTGGAATCATTAAGCTTGTTGAGCCAAAGCCAATGCTTAGTTGATTCAGAGGAAAAAGGTTAGGATATATATATTAGATATATATTTGGACTTGGAGGTCCACCTACCGGATCTAGGAATTAGATGAGATCCAATTGATCTTAGAGATCTACCTAGTTAAGTTTCATACAGCTTGTTGGCCAAAGTCAAGGTTGTGTGTTATTTAACATGATCCTAGCCCACTAGGAAACTGGGTTTCTCGAGTACTCAACAGAGGGTTAGAGGCTCACCGAAAAATAGTGGGAGGCCAGTATTAAATTAGCAATTTCGTTTAATACTTGCTATATACGCGCTTTATTTTTCGTCGTTATATATATTTATTAGTTGGACTAATACTTTATTGTTTTTATTGAATAGTTGGACTGTACCCTTATAATATCATTTGTAGTTGATTATATAGTTGGACTATAGTAATCATTACATTTGACTATACCCAATATTGTTGATTGAATAGTTAGACTATTGCAATCAAGATGACTGTAAAGATTAACGTTAGGGACATCATCATGGGTGATTATGTCTTTAATGGTTCTAATTCTCCAGACTGAGATATGAATCTCATGATTGTCCTGGGAGCCGAGAAGTTGCTCTATGTATTAGACAGACCTCTCGGGCCTCAGCCTAGACATGAGCGGGTTGTTGATTATGAGCTTTGGAAGAATCACGTTAATGAAAACTCAACTGCTCAGTCCATCATGCTTGCCACAATGACCCCTCAATTTCGTCGTCAAAATAAGGGATTGGATCCCTACAACATGATTTTGAAATTGAAGGACCTTCATAGATCTAACCTTAGATCTCAGAAGTATGAGTTGTAGAAGAAGCTCTTTCGCTCTCACATGTCAGAGGGCACATCTGTCGCAGATGATTGCCGACATCGAACAGCTAGGTCAGCTGGGCATAACTTTTGAGGCTGAGACTTCCATAGATTTGATCTTACAGTCTTTGCCTGACTGCTGAGGTGGGTTCATCATGAACTACAATATGATGAACCAAGAGAAGACTCTTGGAGAGTTGATGGTGATGCTGAAAGAGGTAGAGCCAGAGCTTCTGAAGGGCAAGAAGCGCGAGGCGTACTTTGCTTCGACATCTCAGAAGGCCAAGGCTTGGCCGAAGGCTTCTGGAGGTGTGAAGAAGAAGAAAAGAAAAGGCAAGGCCAAATCATCAAAATCTTCTGGGAAGGCAAATGACAAATCCCAAGATGTCTTCCTGCAGTGTGGCAAATGGGGTCACTGGAAGCGTAACTGCCGTGAGTACAAGGCGCACCTGAAGGAAGTGAAGGTGGGCAAGGCTCCGGCTTCAGGCATGTTTGTTATTGAGATAAACATGTCTACATCTAGTTTTAAAAAGTTGGATTTTTGATTCTGGATGTGGTACTTATATATGTACTGATGTGCAGGATCTGCAGATTAGCAGGAGACTGGCCTCAGGCGAGATTGACCTACGAGTTGGAAACAGGACCAGAGTCACTGTTTTAGCTGTAGGGACCTATATTTTGGAACTGCCCTCGGGGCATGTACTTTCATTATCAAACATTTATTATGTACCTAGTTTGACTAGAAACATTATCTCTATATCTTGTTTGACCCAATGCGGGTACACTTTTATATTCTGAAACACTGGGTGTTTTTTTTATAAAGATGATTTTGAGATATGTACTGCTGATGCCAATAATGGTCTTTATATTTTGAATATAAATGAATCTCAAACGTATAATATGACAAACAAAAGGCTTAAAATAAGTAAAACAGATGAAACTTATCTGTGGCATTGTCGTTTGGGACACATTAACAAGACTCGCATATCCACGCTTTCGAAGAGTGGATACTTGGACGGATTTGATCCTAATTCATATGATGTCTGCGAATCATGTTTATTAGGCAAGATGCCTAAAACGCCTTTTAGCGGTAAATATGTTCGTGCCACTGAACTATTAGCCCTCATTCATAGTGACGTATGTGGGACCATGTCTAGCAAGATGTGGGACACAGAAATTGGGTGACACATGCTGTTCCGGGCTCGCGGCCCGATTGGGAGTACGGAGTAGCCGCGGGGGACTAAACCGGAAAATAATGGAGTCGCCACCCGGTGTGAACCAGGAAAATGATTTAAGGCCGCACTCACCCCTCGCAAGGGAAGACCTCAAACCGTTGGGTTCAGAATGGTCCCTTACTTATGCCACTTGTAATGAAATGATTTTTGTAATAATTTAACCAAGCCTAAGCAATATTGATTTCCAAGGAGTATTCTACTTTTAAGTTCACATGCACGAAAGTAATCATCATAACGGCAAACATGCAATAGCACACGACAATCTCATGAACATACTTCGATCATATAATACTGAAAACAAAGAACAACCTAAACATAATCCAAATTCCAAACGCAAAAAAAATGACTAATCATGCTTGAAAATGAACAACTAAATGGGCTAAATCATGCTTGAATACCATCTCATGAACACATCAAATAAATAAATGCAGGAATACAAATAGTATGATTGATTACATGATACAAGAGAAATCACCTAAGAAACAATTATGCATGACAAGTGATGAAAATGACTCAGTTCAGTGTATGCGCATTCGTGTAGCGTTCAAAAACGCATTAGAACGGTAAATAGAAGGTTCGCGTTCGTATAGCGTTTGACAACGCGTTCGAACGGGTCCAGACCTGATGCATGATAAAACAAAGGAAATACGTGCGCGTTCGAATAGCGTTTGTAAATGCGTTCAAATGGGAAACAGAAGGTTCGCGTTTGTGAACGCGTTCGAACGAACTGAGACAGAAAACATGCGTTCGTGCGGTGTTCTGAAACGTGTTCGAATGGGGTTACAGCAATGACCTCCAAAATGCAGTAAACAATATGACACATACATGAACGGATGAATAGATGATACCTAATAAATAATAACGGGCTAAAAGGCGCGGCAAAGCATCATTGTAAATGATTTTAACCCCTCGGCATAGAGGACCTTTAATCCAACTTACTAAGCCCATGCGCTAATAACATAGTGCATATGACAATAAAGACAACAACATCGGACTTTGTATACCCGATTGAACACATCATACATTCAACCGAATATACGTCATCAGGCGCGGCGAGGCATCGTGGTAAAAGATTTTAACCTCTCGAAATGGAGACCTTTAATCCGACTTACTAAGCCCATGCGCTAATAATATATTGCATATAAAAATAAAGACAACAATATCAGACTTTGTATACCCGATTGAACACATCTTACATTCAACCGAATATACGTCATCCGGCACGGCGAAGCATCATGGTAAAGATTTTAACCTCTCGAAATGGAGGACCTTTAATCCGACTTACTAAGCCCATGCGCTAATAACATAATGCATATAAAAATAAAGACAACAATATCAGATTTTGTATACCCGATTGAACACATCTTACATTCAACCGAATATATGTCATCCGGCGCGGCGAAGCATCGTGGTAAATGATTTGAACCCCTCGAACGGAGGACCTTTAATCCGACTTACTAAGCCCATGCTCTTTATCTCTCGTTTACACAAACAAATAACATGCAGAATTTAAATAACGGATAGTAAACAAATCAAGATAACATGAAATAAGATATGTGCCGTATACTCAAGTGGTACGTGGAGTTGTATCCCGAGTACAGATCATACTACCGTCCATTCAGAATCAGCTATGAAATTTATGTCCGGGTTTCCATTCTATATACCACAAGAGGCGACACATTCCGTTTTATTCAAGGGCCACAACATACACCATTTCACAATACATGCATTTTCTATCTATTCAAGGGCCACAACATGCATCACTCCACAATAATCATGTAAATAAGATTCAATAAACAGTAAAAATACGAATAAAAATGGATGTGAAAAGTGCCCTCAGGTCTAACCTTTTTCGTCGACTCTCGGATTCACGTTTCACGGTGATCGGAAGGGTTAAGGCTCCGCAACTTTTCCGGTTCACTGGTTTGCGTCTTTCCTCGCTGTTTCGCTGCTCGGACTGCTGTTTTCCCTCCGTCTCGCTGCTATTTTTCTACTGTTTTGCTACTGTATTTTGGTCACTGTTTTGCGGTTTTAGGCTACTGTTTTGGGTGTTTTAGGGGCTGTTTGTGGTGGTTAATTGAGGGATAATGGGCTGCTGTTTTTTGAAGGTAAAGCAGTTTTGTCACTGTTTCAGGCAATTTTTGGACTGTTTATTCGGTCAGGTTTTGTGTTTGCAGGGGGGGCGGTATTTCACAGTGGGTTTTTGTGCGAGTAGTGATTGGCCTATAGTTACGTGAAGGTGCTGCGTGGGTAAGGGGTAGTTGGGCGAGAGTTTCAGGGCAGTTTTTAGGGTGCTGCGTGGGCTAATTGATGAGCTGGTGTGTGTCTTTTTGAGTGGAGGGTTTGCGTTGATGAGCTGTGGCTGCTTGTTTGGGAGCATTGGTTTTGAGGGGGCTGTGAAGGTCATGCTAATGGCGTGGAGTTGCTGAACAGAGGCAAGGGGCGTGAGGGCAATGGCGAGGGGCGTGAAGTTCCTATTGAAAGTGATGAGTTGAAGGGCTGGTCAAGTTTTGTAACATGTGTGGCTGAGGGAGATGAGAGATTGAAGCCGGGAGTTTAAGGTTTATTGAGATAGCTGATGAGTGTTTAAGGTTTTTTTTTTTTCTCTTTGTGAGTGGATTGAATAGTCTCATCCTTTAGGGTTGGTTTGTGTTATTTTTATAATGATTCATTAGGGTTTGCTTTTTGTGCATGAGTTTTAAATAAGGAACAAACCAATTAGTGTCTTATTAGGAAAATCTATATTTGATTGGTGTTTTGTTTAAATTAGGAATAGGTTTATTTGATTTGTTTTATTTAGGTAGGGATATATTTTATATTTTATTTGATTTATTTTAATTTGGTATGTGATTTTTTAGATTAGGAATTTTAATTTAATTAGATTTTAATTTAATTTCAATTTAATTAGTTTTAATTTTAATTTAATTTAATTTGTGACATGTTTTAATTGTTTCTGGATTGGGCTTGGGTGAGATGGGCTGATTGGGCTTGGATGTGAGGCTAGCAGCAAAACCAGAAATACCGATACCGTTCGAACGCCGATTCGAACGCTAACAACGAAACGCCCGTATATGCTTGACGTTCGAACGTAGTAACGAACGCAGCACGAACGAAAACAGTGAACTTGTGAAATGAATCCGATGACATACTTATTCTGAATTTCCCATTCCGACGTCCGTTTCCGCCCGACTTCCATGACTTCAAAGATAATGTCTCCAAATGAGACTCATCATATGGACTTATATGCAAAAATGCAGTGCCTACAGTCCCCCCCACTTTGTGGGAACTTGTGTGTGTAATTGTAATAGTGACAATCCTATCAAAGTTATGCAATGCATTTTTACTTACCTGGCTCGCCAGCTGCCACTTGACTTGCCATGTGTTGAGTTGAGTTGATTTGGTGGTGAGGTGCTGCGACCCCTGGTTCATTCCCGAACCGTGCTCCATTTTTGAAGCGCCATTTTTGGCATCTGTTGTGTGTGCTCTATTTTGGAGCGCCATTTTCGGCATCTGTTGTGTGTGCTCCATTTTGGAGCGCCATTTTCGGCATCGGTTGTGTGTGCTCTATTTTGGAGCGCCATTTTCGGCATCTGTTGTGTGTGCTCTATTTTGGAGCGCCATTTTTCGGCATCTGTTGTATGTGCTTCATTTTGGAGCGCCATTTTCGGGATCTATTGTGTGTGCTCCATTTTCGAGCGCCATTTTCGGCATCTGTTGTGTGAGCTCCATTTTGGAGTGCCATTTTCGGCATCTGTTAGTTGATGAGATGGTCTTTACTGCTACAATCCTGCGAATAAAATAAAAATTATATGAATGTGATATGTATGCATGTATGCATGATGATGATGTGGGCCTCGCCCCCAAACCGATACGGATGTGGGCCTCGCCCCTAAACTGATACTGCTATGGGCCTCGACCCTCGGGACTCATCCCTAAACTGATACTGTTATGGGCCTCGACCCTCGGGACTCATCCCTAAACTGATACTGATGTGGGCCTCAGCCCTAGGACTCATCCCCAAACTGATGCTGATGCGGGTGTAGGCATTGCATTTTTGCATGTGAAACCCGATGATGAGTCTCAGTTGGAGGCACTACCTTTTTAGCTGAGGATATTGCGGGAAACGGAGGTCAGAAGGGGAAATTCAGAATAAGTACGTCATCAAGTTTATTTCACAAGCTCACTGTCTTCGTTAGTGCTGCGTTCGTTACTTCGTTCGAACGTCAGGCATATTGCGGGTGTTCGTGTCGCGTTCAAGGAAGCGTTCGAACGGCGTCGGTGTTTTTGGTTTTGCTGCTACCTCGCACCCCAGCCCCCAATTAGCTCCCCAAAGCCCATAAAAACATCCCAATTTAATTAAATTAAACATTAAATATTAAATAAAATATTTAAACCATTTACCAATTAAATAAAACACAAAATCATACCTAATAAAAACCAATCAAATATTTGACTTCCTAATCTAATAAGACATCTACCAATTTAAAATAGTTGACTTCCTAATTTAAAATATTTGTCCCCCCTCAATCTTGTGTATACCATTCTTAGGACTCATAATTTGGAAATTAGATCTCTTCCTTGTGAGACAAGAGCAAGCCCTAGCCATTCTCTATATAAACAACACCTCTCCAAGCCATCCGACCCCTAGCTCATACACAACACACATGAAAATTACAGGAAGAACACACCCAAAAACAGTAAGCAAAAAAATACAGAGGAAACGGCAGTGAAACCACAAGGAAACAGCAGCAAAACGGACTCGAAACAGTAGCTTAAGCGGCAAAACAGCGAAGGAAAAGGCAAACCAGTGAACCAGAAAAGTTTCGGAGCTTTACCCCTTCCGATCTTCGTGAAACGAGAGTCCGAGAGACGGCTTAAAAGGTTAGACCTGAGGGTACTTTTCACACTCATCTTTACGTGATTTTTTTTATTTATTTTGATTATATTTTACTTATTCGTTGAATCATGTTTGTGTATGATGTGTGTTATGGGTATTGGATGAATAAAAGAGTGTCGTCTCTCGTGGTATATAGGATGGAAACCCAGACGTAAATTCCGTAGCCGAATCCGAATGGACGGTAGTGCGGTCTGTACTTGGGATACAACTCAACGTACCACTTGAGTAAACGGCACCTTCTCTTGTTTCATGCTGCTTTGATTTATTTATTTATTTTTCGTCACTCGAATTCTGCATGTTGCTTATTTACGTATGATTCGATCGAGCGCATGGGCTTAGTAAGTGGAATAAAAGATCCCCTATGGGGAAGGGTTAAAGCCCTTTACCATGATGCTTCACCGCCCCGGTTGATGTGTGCCCGGTTGGATGCAAGATACGTTCAATCGGGCATACTTAGTTTGATATATTGTCTTTATCTTTTTATGCATGGTTCAATCAAGCGCATGGGCTTAGTGAGTTAGTCCAAAGGTCCTCTATTTGAGAGACGATAGCCTAAAAGGCCACCTTTGTGACACTACTTCTTTTCCGCCGCGCTGACGAAGTGTGTTTGGGTTGAATGTACGTTCAATTGGGCATACGAAGTCCTACACCTTTTATTGTCTTTATTTCATGTGTTGTGATGTGACGTGCATGGGCTTAGTATGTTGGTCTAAAGGTCCTCTCTTTGAGAGACCAAGAGCCCCAAAAGGCCACCTTTACGGTAGTACTCTCGCCGAACCCCTTTATTTTGTTGTTTATGTATTGCGTCCTATTTCATGCATCAGGTCGGTTTCCCGTTCGAACGCGTTTACGAACGTAACTCGAACGCGCATGCATCTTGCCTTATCATGCATCAGGTCTCATTTCCGTTCGAACGCGTTCACGAACGCCATACGAACGTGAGCATTCTGTTTCATTTCTGTTCGAACGCGTTAACAAACCCATACGAATGTGAGCATTCTGTTTCATTTTCGTTCGAATGCGTTATCAAACGCCATACGAACGCGAACCTTCTGTTTACCGTTCGAACGCGTTTACGAACGCTACACACGAACGCGAACACACTGAACTGAGACATATTCATCACATGCCATGTATAATTGTTTCTTAGGTGATTTTTTTTATGGAACCACACATAGTCATTCTATCTTTGTGCACATAATAATGAAAAACATGTTTATTCCATTAGTTGCGTCATTTGCCTTAGTCTTGATTTAAACGCATTACGATTTATATACCTATGCCATGATGACTTTGGAGTATTATTTCTTGTGATATATTGGATGGAAACCCAGACATAAATTTCGTAGCCGATTCTGAATGGACGGTAATGCGGTCTGTACTTGGGATACAATTCCACGTATCACTTTGAAAAGTGCTCACATGTATGCTTGTGCGGTTATTATGTATGCTTGTGTTTTTCATGAATATGATATGCTGATGAAGTTGTATGTTCGTTGTTACTTTGAGGTATTTTCAGGCATGTGTTCTTAGATGTGAGATATATGTGAAATGTATGTATAAGTTTTATTTTGTACCCGTGAATTTAGAAGCATGATACTCTCGGAAATAAGTGCTGCTTAAGCCTGATTAATTATTACGTAATCCTGTCATTACAAGTGGCATAAGTAAGGGCCATTCCGAACCCAATGGTTTGAGGTCTTCCATTGCGAGGGGTGAGTGCGGCCTTGAATCTCATTTTCCCGGTTCACACCGGGTGGCGACTCCATTATTCTCCGGTTTAGTCCCCCGTGGCTACCCCGTACTCCCGACCGGGCCGCGAGCCCGGGACAGCATGTGTCGCCTAGTTCCTGTGTTCCCACAGTCTGGCGACTCCACTGGGGATAGAGAATCGGCCCCGAAATATTGTCTTGTGATGTTTGGATTTATGTTTTAATTGACCGTGTCTATAGTGGATAAAGTGAGGGTTTAATCAAAGGCATTTTGAGGCTAGGTGATGGTTTGGTGTCATCCTTCATTCACTACCTTTCTAGAAGGAAAAGCTGTGAAGGCACCTAGATCGCCATCTACTCGTAGCCTATTGTGATGGACTAATTTGGAGGACTCGTTGTTTATTCCTGACACCAAGCGATAAGAGCCTAAGAGGCTTGGGTATTTAAGTGAGCCTCGCTCCACCTTCCCTCTGGGGAATCTACAACGGGAAATCCATTGACAGTCCGTCACACACCATAGCTCATTGGCACGTACCTTAGTGTATAAAAAAGGATGCGCTCACTTGGTTGCTCGAACCCTTGAGTGGGGAGACCTAGTTGTTGGCCATCCTTCGCCGGTGAGAGCCTTTGTCTATACTCTTACTAACCCTCCCATAGACCGGGTTGGCTAAAGTAACAATGATTTCCTTGAATATGTGCTTGTGGACCATCCTCATTTGGATGCAGTTGGACTATTGTCAGAAATGCGGGCTTGCTGGGCCATTTAAACTGGGGCAAGTTCGCACTTATGACTAATAGGCCAAAAGCTTCTGAAATGTTGATAGGCCATTATGTAGAAATTATTATGTCATGTTTGCATCATCTTTCTTCTATGCTTGTGTTTGGGAACATCGTCGTTTGAATCCATTTGGACCATTTGTCATGGGATATGGGCTTGTTGGGCCATTTAAACTGGGACAAGAACGTATTTCATGACTATTGGGCCAAAGGCTTCTAAGTGATTGATGGGCCACTTTGTGATTGTGTTCGGAACGTTACCATTTGGGTTTAGTCGGGCACTTTGTCATGAGATGTGAACTCATTGGGCCATTTAAACTGGGATGGGTTCACTCCTATGACAATTAGCCCGAAAGATTCTAAAATGATAACGGGCCGATTTGTTTGAGAATTTTAGTTGATTTAGTATGTTATATATGTTACATGCATCTCATGCACCCCATGCATACATACATCATGTTAACCCTTGTGTTCTGAAAGCCATCATAGATTCTCGTTGGATTAGAAAAAAGGGAAGACTCACCAAAATACTGAGAACAGACATGAGTGAATCAGATATTGAGGTATCCCGGATAGATCAGTTGGAAAATGGCTTCGCCAAGATTAATGAACAGTTGCAAGCCTTGACTACTGCCATGACAAATATGGCTGTGCCCCGTGCCGGGGGAAATTCTGAGAATGTGAGGCGTGATGAGCCTTCGAATGGGTTGGGGGATGATGTCCCCACTTTTGATGATGACATAGCAGAGTATGCAACAGGAAAAATGATTGGGTCTCAGGCAGAATTTCAGAAGCTTCGGGATCAGGTTGAAACAGTTACCCGCAAAATGAGGGTAAGAACGAGGATTTGCTAGATTATGAGGCAATGACCTTCGGAGAACAGCTGCCAGCTTAGTTTAAAATCCCCGACATGGCCAAGTTTAATGGGAACGGAGACCCGAGGGTCCATCTGCAGCAATATGTCTCAGTCATGAGTTCAATGGGCCTATCACAGCGCCAAGTCCAAAGATGTTTGGGATGTCACTCGAGGGGGCACCTGTGGTTTGGTATCATAGCCTTGAGAAGAAGGTTAAGGAAGATTGGAAGGAACTAGCTGATGCTTTTCTGAAGCAGTATGTTACAGACTTAGAAATTGACTTGTCACTCCGTGATTTGGAGAACACTAAGCAGAAGCCGGAAGAAAGCTTCAAGGAGTATGTAGACCGTTGGAGAAGCCAGCTTCTGAAAATGCAGACTCGGCCCTCTGAGAAGGACCAAATCAAAATGATCATCAAGGGCACCAAGACCTCTATTTATAGTAAGCTGCGGAGGATGACTTCGATGATTTCTGTTTTTCGACAGTTGAGGGAAACTGTCATGGATATTGAGGAAGAGGAGGCTGAAAACAGAAAGTCCTATGGCCAGAATAGGCGGACTTTTGGGGGGTATTCTGAGACTAAGCCCGCTACTGTCGAGGTTGCTGCCATCAGGAACCGGCAATTCTCCAACCTTGGTAGACCTTTGTCGAAGGTATTTGAAAAGTTACAGGGACAAGGAATCTTGAAACCCTTAGAAGGCAAGCCACTTCCGCACCCCCCACCACCACACATAAATGTGAACCTTTATTGTCACTTCCACCAGCTACATGGCCATGACACCGACAACTGCACCCGCCTCAGACATGAAATTCAAGATCTCATAGATTCCCATAAAATACCCAACCCATGAAAAGAAACCCTCAACCACCAAGCTTCTTACATGGATGACAGTGAAGAACCATAGGCCGAGGAAGAAGGCAGTGCTGCGGATGATGGAGATGTTACTCCTAGTCTATTTGATCCAGTTTTTTTAAATGACATTGATTTTGTTACTTGTTCGAACTCTTTTCCTCAACAATAATAAAGACGTTCATTTCGCTGAAACTCTTCTGAAATATGAGTATATTTGAGAAAAGTATTCAACCTTGGTACTATGGAATCCAGTGATGAACACGGGGAACCTTCGAATAAGCAAACAGAAAAGATAAGATAGACATTCAGAAATTGGGAAATAGAGGCAGTGAAAATATCAGACTTGGAAGGGAATTAGTTCACCGAGCCGATCAACGTAGACAGATCGAAGCAGTAGCTTGTCTGAGGAAGAGAAGGCTAAGCAGTCACCAAAAGAATTGACGGAAGACCTAACCCGACGGGATAGGAACATTCATGCATGCATACACGTAACGCATTTTGCATCCTTTCGTGTTTGTTCTGTTTTGTAATAACAGGTTTCGAAGGAGAAAAAAAAAGAAAGCGCCGAATGCAAGCCAACCAGAAGCAGTAACAGTACAATGCAGCGGTCTTCAGGAATGAATCACATGGGCGAGGCCCATATCAGCAGTATCAGTCTGAGGGCGAGGCCATATCAATAGCAGTTGGGTGCGAGGCCCGTATCAGTATCAGTCTGGGGGCGAGGCCCATATCAGTAGCAGTTAGGGCCGAGGCCCACATCAGCATTAGTTTGGGGACGAGTCCAGGGCCGAGGCCTATATTAGTATCAGTTTGGGGATGAGTCCCAGGGCCGAGCCCACATCAGTATCAGTTCAGGGGCCAGGCCCACATCAGCATCAACATCAGTTTAGCCGGGAATGGCAATCCAAGAATGGAGCAGAGTTCAGGAATGAACAAGCCAGGAATGGTACTCCAAGAATGGAAGCACGGTTCGGGAATGGACCACCTTACAAATACAGTTCAGGAATGAACAAGCCGGGAATGGCACTCCAAGAATGGAAACACAGTTCGAGAATGAACAAGCCGGGAATGGCACTCCAAGAATGGAAACACAGTTCGAGGAATGAACAAGCCGGGAATGGCAATCCAAGAATGGAGCAGAGTTCAAGAATGAACATGCCGGGAATGGCACTCCAAGAGTGGAAACACAGTTCGAGAATGAACAAGCCAGGAATGACACTCCAGGAATGGAAATACAGTTCAGGAATGAACAAGCCGGGAATGACACTCCAAGAATGGAAGCACGGTTCGGGAATGAACCACCTCACAGTAACGGTTCGGGAATGGACCACCTCACAATAACAGTTCGGGAATGGACATCTCACAGTAACGGTTCGGGAATGGACCACCTTACAGTAACAGTTCGGGAATGGACACCTCACAGTAACGGTTCGGGAATAGACCACCTTACAGTAACAGTTCGGGAATGGACACCTCACAGTAACGGTTCAGGAATGGACCACCTCACGATAACAGTTCGGGAATGAACACCTCACAGTAACGGTTCGGGAATGGACCAACTCACAGTAACGGTTTGGGAATGGACCACCTTACGGCAACGGTTCGGGAATGGACCACATCACAAACACGGTTCGGGAATGAACCAGGGGTCGCAGCACCTCACCACCTAAATCAACTCAACACGTGGAAAGTCAAGTGGCAGTTGGCGAGCCAGGTAAGTGAAAATGCATTGCATAACTTTGATAGGATTGTCACTGTTGCACATTACACAAGTTCCATCAAAGTGGGGGGGACTGTAGGCATTGCATTTTTGCATGTGAAACCCGATGATGAGTCTCAGTTGGAGGCACTACCTTTTTAGCTAAGGATATTGCGGGAAACGGAGGTCGGAAGGGGAAATTCAGAATAAGTACGTCATCAAGTTTATTTCACAAGCTCACTGTCTTCGTTAGTGCTGCGTTCGTTACTTCGTTCGAACGTCAGGCAGATTTGGGCATTTGTGTCACGTTCAAGGAAGCGTTCGAACGGCGTCGGTGTTTCTGCTGGTTTTGCTGCTACCAACCTCGCACCCCAACCCAATTAGCTCCCCAAAGCCCATAAAACACAAAACACATCCAATATAATTAAATTAAACATTAAATATTAAATAAAATATTTAAACCATTTACCAATTAAATAAAACACAAATCATACCTAATAAAAACCAATCAAATATTTGACTTCCTAATCTAATAAGATATCTACCATTTAAAATAGTTGACTTCCTAATTTAAAATATTTTGTCCCCCCTCAATCTTGTGTATACCATTCTTAGGACTCCTAATTTGGAAACTAGATCTCTTCCTTGTGAGACAAGGGCATGCCCTAGCCATTCTCTATATAAACAACACCTCTCCAAGCCATCCGACCCCTAGCTCATACACAACACACAGGAAAATTACAGAAAGAACACACCCAAAAACAGTAAGCAAAAAAATACAGAGGAAACGGTAGCGAAACCACAAGGAAACAGCAGCAAAACGGACTCGAAACAGTAGCTTGAGCGGCAAAACAGCGAAGGAAAGGCAAACCAGTAAACCAGAAAAGTTGCGGAGCTTTATCCCTTCCGATCTTCGTGAAACGCGAGTCCGAGAGACGGCTTAAAAGGTTAGACCTGAGGGTACTTTTCACACTCATCTTTACGTGATTTTTGTTATTTATTTTGATTATATTTTACTTATTCGTTGAATCTTGTTTTGTGTATGATGTGTGTTATGGGTATTGGATGAATAAAAGAGTGTCGTCTCTCGTGGTATATAGGATGGAAACCCAGACGTAAATTCCGTAGCCGAATCCGAATGGACGGTAGTGCGGTCTGTACTTGGGATACAACTCCATGTACCACTTGAGTAAACAGCACCTCTTGTTTCATGCTGCTTTGATTTATTTATTTTTTTCGTCACTCGAATTCTGCATGTTGCTTATTTACGTATGATTCGATCGAGCGTATGGGCTTAGTAAGTGGAATAAAAGATCCCCTATAGGGAATGGTTAAAGCCCTTTACCACGATGCTTCGCCGCGCCGGTTGATGTGTGCCCGGTTGGATGCAAGATACGTTCAATCGGGCATACTTAGTTTGATATTATTGTCTTTATTTTTTATGCATGGTTCAATCAAGCGCATGGGCTTAGTGAGTTAGTCCAAAGGTCCTCTATTGAGAGACGAAGAGCCTAAAAGGCCACCTTTGTGACACTACTTCGCCGAGCTGGACGAAGTGTGTTTGGGTTGAATGTACGTTCAATTGGGCATACGAAGTCCTACACCTTTTATTGTCTTTATTTCATGTGTTGTGATGGGACGCGCATGGGCTTAGTATGTTGGTCTAAAGGTCCTCTCTTTGAGAGACCAAGAGCCCCAAAAGGCCACCTTTACGGCAGTACTTCGCCGCGCCCATTTATTTTGTTGTTTATGTATTGCGTCCCATTTCATGCATCAGGTCTGTTCCCATTCGAACGCGTTTACGAACGCAAATCGAACGCGCATGCATCTTGCCTTATCATGCATCAGGTCTCATTTCCGTTCGAACGCGTTCACGAACGCCATACGAACATGAGCATTCTGTTTCATTTCTGTTCGAACGCGTTAACAAACGCCATACGAATGTGAGCATTCTGTTTCATTTCCGTTCGAACGCGTTATCAAACGCCATACAAACGCGAACCTTCTGTTTACCGTTCGAATGCGTTTACGAACGCTACACGAACGCGAACACACTGAACTGAGACATATTCATCACATGCCATGTATAATTGTTTCTCAGGTGATTTTTTTATGGAACCACACATAGTCATTCTTATCTTTGTGCACATAATAATGAAAAACATGTTTATTCCATTAGTTGCGTCATTTGCCTTAGTCTTGATTTAACGCATTACGATTCATATACCTATGCCATGATGAATTTGGAGTATTATTTCTTGTGATATATTGGATGGAAACCCAGACATAAATTCCGTAGCCGATTCTGAATGGACGGTAATGCGGTCTGTACTTGGGATACAATTCCACGTATCACTTGGAAAAGTGCTCACATGTATGCTTGTGCGGTTATTATGTATGCTTGTGTTTTTCATGAATATGATATGCTGAATGAAGTTGTATGTTCGTTGTTACTTTGAGGTATTTTCAGGCATGTGTTCTTAGATGTGAGATATATGTGAAATGTATGTATAAGTTTTATTTTGTACCCGTGAATTAGAAGCATGATACTCTCGGAAATAAGTGCTGCTTAAGCCTGATTAAATTATTACGTAAATCCTGTCATTACAAGTGGCATAAGTAAGGGACCATTCCGAACCCAATGGTTTGAGGTCTTCCCTTGCGAGGGGTGAGTGCGGCCTTAAATCTCATTTTCCCGGTTCACACCGGGTGGCGACTCCATTATTCTCCGGTTTAGTCCCCCGTGGCTACCCCGTACTCCCGACCAGGCCGTGAGCCCGTGACAGCATGCGTCGTCCAGTTCCTGTGTTCCCACAGCGGGTCTCGACCCCCTAACAGATACTGATATGGGCCTCGCCCCCAGACTGATATTGATATGGGCCTCACCCCAAACTGATACTGATGTGGACCTCGCCCCCAGACTGATACTGATATGGGCCTCGCCCCAAACTGATACTGCTATGGGCCTCAGCCCCAAACTGATACTGATATGGGACTCGCCCCAAACTGATACTGATATGGGCCTCGCCTCCCAGACTGATTCTGATGTGGGCCTCGCCCCAAACTGATACTGATTCATTCCTGAAACTGATGTACTGTACTATTGCTGCTTCTGATTGGCTTGCATTTGACGCTTTCTATTTTTCTTCGTTGAAACCTGTGAATACAAAACAAAACAAACACAAAAAGGAATGCAAAATACGTTACGTGTATGCATGTATGCACGAATGAGTTTCATATCTCGTTGGGTTAGGCCTTCTCTTGGTGACTGCTTGATTTTCTCTTCTTCAGGCAAAATACTGCTTCAATTTGTCTACATTGATCGGCTCGGTGAACTCATTCCCTTTTAAATCCGACAGTCTCACTGCCCAATTTCCCTATTTCTGAATGGCTATCCTGTCTTTCTGCTTGCTTATTTCGGGAATTCCCCGTGTTCTAAACATCGCTGAGTATCATAGTACCAGGGTTGAATGCCTTTGCCAAATATACTCATGTTGCATGTTGAAAGGAAGAGCCTCAGGCAAGTAAGCGAAATGAACGTCTTTATTATCATTAAGAAATGGTTCAAACAAGTAGTTAAACTCAATGTCTTTGAAAAATGCAAGATCAAATAAACCAGGAGTAACAGCTTCATCAGTCGCAGCATTGCCTTCTTCCTTGGCCTATGGTTCCCCACTCCTTTCGTTCCCTATCCCCATGAAAGAAGCTGAGTGGTTGAGAGCTTGGAGGACGAAGCTTTCGGGTAGGCCGGAGTTGATCATATATGTGGGTGGGGGAACGAAGCGGTAGTTTGGTAGAGGATTCCGGTGTGTGTTGGGTTGTTCTTTCTCAGGATCGGGTATTTTATGGGCATCAATGAGGTTTTGGATTTCATGCCTAAGGCGGGTACAGCTGTCAGTTTCATGGCCTCTCCTCTGATGGAAGTGACAATACAGGTTTAGGTCAAGGTTGTGTGGTATAGGATCTGGAAGTGGTTTAGGCTCTAAGGGTTTTAAGAGTCCTTGTCCCTTCAACTTTTCAAATACCTTCGACAAAGGTCTAGCAAGGTTGGAGAATTGCTTGTTTCTGATGGCAACGACTTCGGCAGCAGCGGGCTTGGCCTCAGAATGCCCCCCAAAAGTCCTCCTATTCTGGCCATAGAACTTTCTGTTCTCAGCTTCTTCTTCTTCAATAACCATGATAGTTTCCCTCAACTGTCGAAAATATGCAATCATGGAGGTCATTCTCCTCAACTTTCCATAAATGGAGGGCTTGGTGCCCTTGATGATCATTTTGATTTGGTCCTTCTCTGAGGGCCGAGTCTGCATCTTCAGAAGCTGGCTTCTCCAGCGGTCTACATACTCCTTGAAGCTTTCTTCCGGCTTCTGCTTAGTGTTCTCCAAATCACAGAGTGACAAATCAATCTCCAAGTCTGTAACATACTGTTTCAGAAATGCATCTGCCAATTCCCTCCAATCTTCCCTAATCTTCTTCTCAAGGCTGTGATACCAAACTACCGGCGCTCCCTCAAGTGACATCCCAAATATTTTATGCACTTGACGCTAGGATAAACCCACTGAACTCATAACTGAAACATATTGTCGGAGCTGGACCCTCAGATCCCCATTCCCGTTGAACTTGGCCATATCCGGCATCTTAAACTGAGCAGACAACTGTTCCTCAAAGGTCATCGCCTCATATTCTAGTAAGTCTTCATCCTTACCCTTCATCTTACGGGTAATGGACTCTACCTGGTCACAGAGTTTCTGTATCTCGGCCTGAGACCCGGCTATTCTCCCAGTGTTATATTCAGCCATATCATCATCAAAAGCGGGGATGTCATCCCCCAACCTATTCGGAGGCTCCTCACGTCTTACATTCTCAGAGTTTCCCCCAGCATGGGGCACAGCCATACTTGCCATGACAGTGGTCAAGGCTTGCAACTGTTCGGTAATTTTGGCGAAACCATTCTCCAGCTGATCTACGCGAGATATCTCGTTTTTTGATCCACTCATATATGTTACCGGTCTTTTATTGAGTATTCCCTTTTCCCTAACCCAACAGGACTCTATGATATCTTTTATAGACATATAGGGTGTTAACATGATATATGTATGCATGAGATGAATGAGATGCATGCGATACAAGGAATATATCAACTCATTAAAATTTTCACACAAATCAGCCAATCAACATTTTAGAAGCTTTTGGGCTAACTGTCATAGGAGTGAACTCATCCCAATTTAAATGGCCCAACAAGTTCACATCTCATGGCAAGAAGTCAAACCGTATCCAAATGATAATGTTCCTAAACACAAACATATAATGGCCCATTGGCGTTTTAGAAGCTTTTGGCCCAATCGTCATAAGATACGTTATTGTCCTAGTTTAAATGGCCCAACAAGCCCATACCTCATGAAAAAAGGTCCGAATGGATCCAAACGACAATGTTCCCAAATACAAGCATATAGAAATAATTTCTACAGAGTGGCCCATCAATATTTCAGAAGCTTTTGGCCCAATTGTCATAGGATACGAACTCGTCCCAGTTTAAATGGCTCAACAAGTTCGCATTTCTGACAAGAAGTCCAACTGCATCCAAATGAGGATGGTCCATAAGCACAAGGAAATAGTTGCTATAGGCCATACAACTCCGGTCTATGTGTGGGTTTGCGGGAGTGTAGACAAAGACTCTCACTGGCGAATGATTGCCCACAACTAGGTCTCCCCACTCAAGGGTTCGAGCGACCAAGTGAGCGCACCTTTTTTATACCTTACGGTACGTGCCAACGAGTTATGGTGTGTGACTGACTGTCAAATTGATTTCCTTTTGTAGATTCCCCAGAGGGAGGGTGGAGCGAACTCTCTTAAATACCCAAGCCTCTTAGGCTCTGATCGCCTTGGTGACAGGAATAAACAATGAGTCCTCCAAATTAGTCCATCACAATAGGCTACGAGTAAATGATTATCTAGGTGCCTTCACAGCTTTTCCTTATAGAAAGGTAGTGAATGAAAGAAGACACCAAACTATTACCCAGCCTTAAAAGTGCCTTTTATTAAACCCCTTTTAACCCATAGTAGACACGGTTAATTAAAGTACAAATCATAATATTACAAGACATTATTTCGGGGCCGATTCTCTATCCCCAGTGGAGTCGCCAGATTGTGGGACACAGAAACTGGGCGACGCATGCTGTTCTGGGCTCGCGACCCGGTTGGGAGTACGGAGTAGCCCGCGGGGGACTAAACCGGAGAATAATGGAGTCGTCACCCGGTGTGAACCGGGACAAAGATTTAAGGCCGCACTCACCCCTCGCAAGGGAAGACCTCAAACCGTTGGGTTTGGAATGGTCCATTACTTATGCCACTTGTAATGAAATGATTTGTGTAATAATTTAACCAAGCCTAAGCAATATTTATTTCCAAGGAGTATTCTACTTTTAAGTTCACATGCATGAAAGTAATCATCATAACGGCAAACATGTAATAGCACACGACAATCTCATGAACATACTTCGATCATATAATGCGGAAAACAAAGAACAACCTAAACATAATGCAAATTCCAAACGCAAAATAAATGACTAATCATGCTTGAAAATGAACAACTAAATGGGCTAAATCATGCTTGAATACCAGCTCATTAACACATCAAATAAATAAATGCAGGAATACAAATAGTATGATTGATAACATGATACAAGAGAAATCACCTAAGAAACAATTATGCATGACATGTGATGAAAATGAATCAGTTCAGTGTATGCGCGTTCGTGTAGCGTTCGAAAACTCATTCGAATGATAAACAGAAGGTCCGCGTTCGTATAGCATTTGACAATGCGTTCGAACGGGTCCAGACCTGATGCATGATAAAATAAATGAAATACGTGCGCGTTCGAAAAGCGTTTGTAAACGCGTTCGAATGGGAAATAGAAGGTTCGCGTTTGTGTAGCGTTCGAGAACGCGTTCGAACGAACTGAGACAAAAAACATGCGTTCGTGCGGCATTCTGAAACGCGTTCGAACGGGGTTACAGCAGTGACCTCCAAAATGCAGTAAACAATATGACACATACATGAACGGATGAATAGATGACACATAATAAATAATAACGGGCTAAAAGGCGCGGTAAAGCATCATGGTAAAGGATTTTAACCCCTCGTCATTGAGGACCTTTAATCCAACTTACTAAGCCCATGAGCTAATAATATAGTGCATATGATAATAAAAGACAACAATATTGGACTTTGTATACCCGATTGAACACATCTTACATTCAACCGAATATACGTCATCCGGCATGGCGAAGCATCGTGGTAAAGGATTTTAACCTCTCGAAATGGAGGACATTTAATTCGACTTACTAAGCCCATGCGCTAATAACATAATGCATATAAAAATAAAGACAACAATATCGACTTTTTATACCCGATTGAACACATCTTACATTCAACCGAATATACGTCATCCGGCGCGGCGAAGCATCGTGGTAAAGGATTTTAACCTCTCGAAATGGAGGACCTTTAATCCGACTTACTAAGCCCATGCGCTAATAACATAATGCATATAAAAATAAAGACAACAATATCAGACATTGTATACCCGATTGAACACATCTTACATTCAACCAAATATACGTCATCCGGCGTGGCGAAGCATCGTGGTAAGGATTTTAACCCCTCGAAACGGAGGACATTTAATCTGACTTACTAAGCCATGCGCTTTATCTCATCATTACACAAACAAATAACATGCAGAATTTAAATAACGGATAGTAAACAAATTAAGATAACATGAATAATATATGTGCCGTATACTCAAGTGGTACGTGAGTTGTATCCCGAGTACAGATCATACTACCGTCCATTCGGAATCGGCTATTAAATTTATGTCCGAGTTTCCATCCTATTTACCACAAGAGGCGACACATTTCGTTTTATTCAAGGGCCACAACATACCATTTCACAATACATGCATTTTCTATCTATTCAAGGGCCACAACATGCATCACTCCATAATAATCATGTAAATAAGATTCAATAAACAGTAAAAATATGAATAAAAATGGATGTGAAAAGTGCCATCAGGTCTAACCTTTTTCGTCGACTCTTGGATTGGCGTTTGACGGTGATCGGAAGGGTTAAGGCTCCGCAATTTTTCCGGTTCACTGGTTTGCGTCTTTCCTCACTGTTTCACTGCTCGGGCTGCTATTTTCCCTCCGTCTCGCTGCTATTTTTATGCTATTTTGCTGCTGTATTTTGGTCAATGTTTTGTGGTTTTAGGCTACTGTTTTGGGTGTTTTAGGGGCTGTTTGTGGTGGTTAATTGAGGGATAATGGGCTGCTATTTTTTGAAGTGTTTATGAAGCAGTTTTTTCACTGTTTCAGGCAATTTTTGGACTGTTTATTCGGTCAGGTTTTGTGTGTACAGGGGGCGGTATTTCATTGGGGTTTTGTGCGAGCAGTGAAGTAGTTTTGACGTGAATGGGTAGTGCAGTTTTGAAGGGGTTTATTTGCGTAGGTTGGCTAAGTTTGTGAGGGTCCAGTGCGTGATGAAGGAGTGAGTGGTCTTGGCTGTTTTCATGAGTGATGAGGTGTTGATGAGCTATGGCTTATGTGACTTTGGTTCACGTGTGCATGGTGAAAGTGATTGGCCTATGGTTACGTGAATGTGCTGCGTGGGGTGAATAAGGGCTGGGCGCTGAATTAAGGGGCAGTTTGGGCGAGAGCTTCAGGGCAGTTTTTAGGGTGCTCCTTGGGCTATTTGATGAGTAGGGTGTGTCTTTTTGAGTTGAGGGTTTGCGTTGATGAGTTTTGGCTGCTTGTTTGGGCGTGTTGGTTTTGAGGGGGCTGTGAAGTTGATGCTAATGGCATGGAGTTACTGAACAGAGGCAATGGGCGTGAGGGCAATGGCGAGGGGCGTGAAGTTCTTATTGAAAGTGATGAGTTGAAGGGCTGGTCAGGTTTTGTAACGTGTGTGGCTGAGGGAGATGAGAGATTGAAGCCGGGAGTTTAAGGTTTGTTTGTTGAGAGAGGCGAGAGAGATAGCTGATGAGTGTTTAGGGTTTTTTTGTTCTCTTTGTGAGTGATGTGAATAGTCTCATCCTTTAGGGTTGGTTTTGTGCTATTTTTATAGTGATTCATTAGGGTTTGCTTTTTGTGCATGAGTTTTAAATAAGGAAACAAACCAATTAGTGTCTTATTAGGAAAATCTATATTTTATTGGGGGACATGTTTTGTTTAAATTAGGAATAGGTTTATTTGATTTGTTTTATTTAGGTAAGGATATATTTTATATTTTATTTGATTTATTTTAATTTGGTATGTGATTTTTTAGATTAGGAATTTCAATTTAATTAAATTTTTATTTAATTAGTTTTAATTTTAATTTAATTTAATTTGTGACATGTTTTAATTGTTTTTGGATTGGGCTTGGGTGAGATGGGCTGATTGGGCTTGGATGTGAGACTAGCAGCAAAACCAAAAATACCAACACCGTTCGAACGCCGATTCGAACGCTACACGAACGCCCGCAATCTGCTTGACGTTCGAACGTAGTAACGAATGCAGCACGAACGAAAACAGTGAACTTGTGAAATGAATCCGATGACATACTTATTCTGAATTTCCCCTTCCGACGTCCGTTTCCCGCGACTTCCGTGACTTAAAAGGTAGTGTCTCCAAATGAGACTCATCATAGGGACTTATATGCAAAAATACAGTGCCTACACAAGGCTAGAGGTGGATTTGAATACTTCATAACCTTTACGGATGATGCATCATGTTATGGTTTTGTGTATCTTTTGAGACACAAGTCGGAAACTTTTGAGAAATTCAAAGAGTTTTGACACGAAGTAGAAAAATAGACTGGCAAAAGTATTAAAACATTACGGTCGGACCGTGGTGGAGAATACTTGAGCAATGAGTTTCTTGATTACTTGAAAGAGTATGGTATTCTTTCACAGTGGACTCCTCCCGAAACACCTCAACTAAACGGTGTGTCTGAACAGAGAAACCAAACTTTATTAGACATGGTAAGGTCTATGATGAGTCGTACTGAGATACCAATTTCCTTCTAAGGATACGCATTGAACAGTGCAATACTTATTTTGAATAAGGTTCCATCAAAGTCTGTAGAACAGATTCCATATGAAATATGGACATGAAAGAAACCGAGTTTCTCATTCCTGAAGATTTGGGGATGCTTGGCATACGTTAAATGTTTGGATGGTACCAAACTAGAACCCAAATCGGATAAGTGCCTATTTGTAGGTTATCATAGGGAAACCAAATGATATTACATCTACAACCCACAAGAGAACAATGTTTTTTTTGCTCTCCATGCGATTTTCCTCGAAAAGGAATTCCTAAATACAGTGGTAAGTTAGGAAAGCATCGCGTTCTTATGGATTGAAGATCGATCCATTTATGGATTGAAGCAAGCATCGCGTTCTTGGAACCAACATTTTGATGAGATCATAAAAGAATATGATTTCATTCAAAAAGAAGATGATTCTTGTGTATATAAGAAGGTTAGTGGGAGCGCACTGATAATCATTGTCCTTTACGTTGATGATGTATTGCTTATTGGCAATGACATTCCCATGCTACAATCGGTGAAATCTTGGCTTTCATTAAAATTCTCCATGAAAGATCTGGGAGAAGCAGCCTTTATTCTAAGAATAAGTGTTGGGAAGCGGCCGCGAGTGCGCAGCGGAATATCAAGAAAAATCAAATTAAGCCGCTATCCCTTTGCCCAAGACCCATTTGTTTTGATTATTCTACAAGCCTAGGCATGTTACTATATATTCTAAGCATAAAAACTTATAAAACATGAAGAGAACATAAACCTAAACATGCTAACTATCATAAGAACTCTAATTAAAATAAAGAAAGAAAAAGACTTACTTGAACTGAAGACTCCTCCAGTCCTCCCTCCAATCTACAAGCTTTTCTCGAACTCAGCAAGCTCTTCCATGTTCCAAAGAACCACCCAAGTGTGTGGCCTCCAAAGGTGCACACACCAAAGCTAAAACTCAATGGCAAGACTACGCCTTGAGTGCACGAGTATTTTGCCCTCGGTGCTAGCCTAGACAAATACCTCAAAACTTTTAACTCGAGGTTCCTCTAGTCAATTAGACTTAAGGATCCTCAAAATCAGTGGCTTACTCTTAAACTTTAGAGTTGCTCACTTATATAAACCCAAGATATGAAAGGTTTGGTGCAAAAATTTGTAAAGAATTCATTGAGTTTATATAGGTGCTCCAAAGACAACAAAATTAATTAAGAATTCGATGTGGGATAAATGCTAATTTAATCTTAGCCATTGGATCTTAATTTAGTGGTTTAATGAGATTATAAAACCCTAATAGGAGTTTGGGCCGAATTGGAATTCAAAACAAATAACAAATAATTTTTTTTTTACTATTCACATTAGTATTCACATTACTATTCATGTTTTTATTTATTTATTTATTTATTTATTTATTCTAATTCCCAAAGTGCCCCTATCGTCATTCGCCAATCCCTAAGCCACTATGGAACCTCATAAATGATCTGTTCAATAATTAAACACATTGAACCATTTATGAGCAATTCCTACAATAATCATATATGCTGTTAAATTTGTACTGTGCACTATTAACCATTGATTTTGACTTTGTTGTGTGTGACTGTAGGACACAGAAATCGGCGACGCTGTTCCAGGCTCGCGGCATAGTTGGGAGTACGGAATAGCCCGCGGGGGAACTAAACTGGAGAAATAACATGGAGTCGCCACCCGGTGTGAACCGGGAAAATGATTTAAGGCCGCACTCACCCCTCGCAAGGGAAGACCTCAAACCGTTGGGTTCGGAATGGTCCCTTACTTATGCCACTTGTAATGAAATGATTTGTGCAATAACTTAACCGAATCTACGCAACATATATATCCAAGAATAACCTAGATCTAGTTCGCATTCATGAAAGTAAATCCTACGTCTAAGTTTGCATGCTTTGAAAGTAAGTTATCATAACGGCAAACATACGATATCACACAATGGGCATGTTGAATTATCAAATATAAAGAATAAATAAAATCATAAACATAAACGTAAATTAAATTCCTATTGCGAAAGAAAATAACTATAACATGCATAAAGAAACAACGTACTAATTGCTAAATCATGCTTAAGGAATAAATAACATACTAGCAACCTAATCATGCTCGAATACAAGGTTGGATGAAACAAAATATGTGTGTCTCTCAAGTGGTACGTGGCATTGTATCCCGAGTGCAAACCACAATACCGTCCATTCGGATTCAGCTACGGAATTTACGTCTGGGTTTCCATCCGATATACCGCAAGAGAGAACACATATTCCGTTCATCCGGAATTCACATCATGCACCAATCCGCAATACTCATGCGAAATAAAGTACTAAGATAAATAAAAATAAAGGATAATAAATAAAGAAAGTGCCCTCAGGTCTAACCTCTTTTATCGTCTCTCGAAAGTGTGGTACGCGGTTATCGGAAGGGTTGATGCTCCGCAACTCCTCCGGTTCACTGGTTCAACATTTTCCTTCGCTGTTTCACTGTTCGGGCTGCTATTTTTACTCTGTTTCACTGTGGTTTATGGTCACGGTTTAGGCTCACTGTTTTGCGGTAATGCGGGGCTATTTTGGTTTGTGGTTTGCGGGTTTTACGGGGCATTTTTTGGTGCAGTTTTGGGGTGAATTTTGGACTGTTTTGGGCAGTTTTAGGGTGCAAATCAGGGGCAGTTTCGAGACAGTTTAGGAACTGATTTGGTGCAGTTTTTTTGGTGGCAATGGAGGGCTATGGTGGGTGATTATTTACACTGAATTGAGACAGCTGTGAATGGTTTATGACGTGTTGAAAAGATGTTGATACGTGAAAAGTTGTTGAAGCGAGGGACGTGAGGCAAGGCGTGAAGGGTTATGTGGCTAGAGGCAGTGAGTGGAGTGGCATGAATGGGCAGTGCACTTGGTGCGTGAATGGGCAGAGAGTTGGTGCGTGAATGGGCAGTGCACTTGGTGCGTGAATGGGCAGGGCTTATGGACGGCAAAGGGAGAAAGCTATATGCCACAGTTTTGGTGAGAGTGTCTCATGGTTTTGGAAGGACTTTAAGGGCTGTGTTGTGTGACAATGTGAAGGTGATTTGAGGACTTTGGCCGTGAATTACTTCTTGGTGTTTTTTGTGTGAATGAACTAGGGTTTTGGGTGTGTGATGAAAGGTTCTTTTTTTAGGCAAATGGATGGGGTTTACCTTGTTTGAATAGGAAAGTATTTGTGTAATTAAGGGGATATCTTTTAATTAGTATTTTATAAGGAAAAAATCTTCTTAAATTAGAAGGTGATTTGATTTAATTTGATTTATTATTTTTTAGTTAGGGATTTGATTTGGTTTAATTAGGCAAGGGATCCATGGGATTTCTTTAATTTAGGAAGTGGATTTGGATTGATTTATGCATGTGTTTAATGTGTGTTTTATTATTCGGGAAGTGTATGGGCGTGTGGCTTAGGGTGAATTGGGCGTGAGTTGCTTTGTCTTGGTGGGCTTGGGTTTTGTTTGGTTTGGTGATGAGTGGGCTTGGTGTATGTCTTACGGGGGTTTGGGCTAATGTGTGTTTTAAAACAGAGGTCCAACAAGCGAACCTGCAGCTACTCCAGCGAATTAAATCCAACAATTTGTCAATTCTTGACTCTTCCCTTCCGACGTCCGTTTCCCGCGGCTTTCACTATTAAAGAGGTAGTGTCTCCATGCGAGACTCATCATCGGGACTTATATGCAAAAATGCTGTGGCCACAGTCTCAAGCACTGATCACAGATATCAACCCGCGAACTGGAATATTACTCTTATAAGAAAATATTATCCGAGAGAGTGGCGATTCTCTGTTGTATCTTTACAAACTTCATATGTTTCAACAAATGACCCAATCATACCCTTATGACCCGATCTTTTGAACCGGGGAAGGAGAATGTCAAAGTTATTTGATCCACATATAAGATTGTAAAGAACTCAAGTCTAAGGACTAGTCATACAATCGATACATGAAAGTTCTCACTGACACATAGGATAAACACTCCATAAGAAAACTTTCGGCGGTCAGTTCGATGGACACGAGCAACTCATGCATCCATGTGATACACAAATCGGATGGATCTCCGCTAGTAGCCTATGAGATCGGCTACCCCACTTAAGGGCAGATCATATCATCATGCCAGTCTCTCCGCTTTGTGAATGCTCAGATTATTCACAAAACTATGACTATGAACGTTTAAGAGTAATGATTCTCATAAGGCGTGGAAGCCATCATCTTATTACTCTAATGGCTTTATTACAGTGTTTGATGATTCATATAAGTTATGTAAGACACGTATAATAAAGATTGGCATTTTATTAATTAATGAAAATATTATAAATACATGTACATATAGCCCATCCACAAGTTGGGTATAAGGAATATCCCTAACAATAAGGATCTACCTGGATAGATCTAGAAAGCTGCTTGGACTCTCCCAGAGCTCGTACATTGACAAAGTGTTGAAGAGATTCAACATGGATCAGTCTAAGAGGGGACTACTTCCAGTTTCACATGGCGTCTCTCTATCTAAGGACATGTGTCCTAAGAGTCAAGATGAGAGAGAAAACATGAGTCGGATCCCGTTCGGTTCTGCAGTCGGATCGATCATGTATGGCATGATATATATGCGACCTGATGTCTCGTATGCTTTGGCATGTGTAGTCGCTATCAGCCTCTTAGATTTATGTTTGTAATTGAGAAAGTCCTAACAACCTCTTAGATCTATTACGGTAGATCTTAATGCCGATAATGTAGGCTGCTTCTCCCAAATCTTTCATGGAGAAATTCTGAGATAACCATTGCTTGGTGGCTTGCATCATGGGAATATAATTCCCGATGATTAATATGTCATACAAGAAATTCAACAGCACTCCCACTACTTTTCCTATAAACACAAGGCTCGTCTACATTTTTGATGAAGTCAAATTCTTTGATTGTCTCATCAAATCATATATTTCAACTTTTGGAGGCTTGCTTGAGTCCATAAATGGATCGTTTAAGCTTGCATATTTTATTATGATCATCCTTATATGAAAACCCCTGAGGTTGTGTCATATAGACTTCCTCTACGAGGTTCCTATTAAGTAAAGCTGTTTTGACATCCATCTGCCAAATCTCATAATCAAAGTGTGCAGCTAGTGCCTGTAAAATTCGAATGGACTTTATCATTGCAATAGGCGAAAAGGTTTCGTCATAGTCAATTCCTTGGATTTGTCTATAACCTTTCGCCACCAACTTAGCCTTATAGGTTTGGATGTTGCCTTCTGCATCAGTTTTACGCTTGTAAATCCACTTGCAGCCTATGGTTTTATCCCTTCAGGTACATCCACCAAGTCATAGACTTGATTCTGATACATAGAGTCTATTTCTTTCATAATTTAAATTATTTTTTTTTTTATTAAACTCAATTTTTATTTTCAATAAAGTCAAAAAAAATCTAATGGAACTAGAACCAGAACCTAACCGTTCGGTTTCGGTTCAACTGGTTCGGTTTCGGTTCCACACACGTGGAATCGGTAATTGTTCGGTTCGATTATGGTTCGGAACCGAGCCGAACCGAGACTTGTTGTGTGTGGCCATTGTTAGGACATTTAGAGACTTTAGGCCTAGGTTCCTGGAAGTTAGAGTAGCTCTTGAGCCCGCAGTGCCTCAAACTAACCATTGACTGACCTTCTCGTCCATTGCGATTGTCAGAAATGTCTGACGTCGAATCCATCTTCTCGGCCAAACCGATAAAACATCGGCTTCCTCATACTGAATAATCCTCCTCCAGCTCGGGATCACCCAGTCTAGAGGAATTATGACTGAATCAATGTCACACATTGCTTCGTCATAACTGGTGGGATCGTCATTATCAATGACCTGATCATGTTCCTCATCAATATGGAAACCATATATTTCAGGCTCATATCTTTCCCTACCAGACCTTCTAAGTTCATAACCTTGTGGTTGTTCCGTCGCTGCCTTTTTTAGGGGCCTGGGGTTTAGTTATATGTTAGTTTGTTCTTCTCGTACCTCATCGAGGTCAAGTCTACTCCCACTATATTTCTTGAGAAGAAATTCATTCTCTAGAAATTTAGCATTTCGTGAGACAAATTTTTTTTGTTTATTTGGGACGTAGAACACATATGCTATTGAGTTCAAGGCATATCCTAAAAACTTACATTTAACTGCCCTATCATCCAATTGTTAGTTGTGTGAGCTTAACATATGCGTCACATCCCCAAACTCTTAGATAACTAAGACTAGGACGTTTCCCAGACCATAACTCATATGGTGTTTGACTAACAGTCTTGGAAGGAACTTGGTTTAGTAGTAGTGTTGCAGTTTCTAAAGCAAGACCCCAAAATGAAAGAGGTAGATCCGTGTCTGGCATCATTGATCGGACCATATCTAATAATGTCTGATTTCTCCTTTCGGAGACCCCATTATGCTGTGGAGTTCTCGGAGGAGTCCACTGGGAAACAATGCCATTTTCTCTCAAGTAATCTTGAAATTCGTTGCTTAAGTATTCACCACCTCGGTCAGACCTTAGTGACTTAATACTTTTATTAAGCTGGTTTTCTACTTCAGCTTTGAAGTCTTTGAATTTCTCAAAGGCTTCAGATTTATACCGCATAAGGTACACATACCCATATCGCGAGTGATCATCGATAAAAGTAATGAAGTAGGAGAATCCACTTCTAGTGGTAACTGACATTGGTCCACATACATCAGAGTGTATGAGTTCTAATGTCTCCGATGCACATTGTCATTTACATTTGAAGGGTAATTTGGTTATTTTACCAAGTAAACAAGACTCACAAGTTCCATAAGGTTCATATTTGAAGGGTCAATGACCTAAACGACTGTGCCATAGAAGTAATTCATTGAGATTATTCGAGTTAACGTTGTATATATTAGAGGTTGAACATTCTTTGTTAGTTTGTAAGACATATATACCATTATTCAAAATACCATCTCTATATTTTATTTCATTGAAATAAATAGAACATTCATTACAACTTATTAGGTATGAAAAGCCTTTATTACATAAAGAAGAAATTGAAATGATGTTCTTTACTAGAGAAGGTACATAAACACAATCTTCTAAGTCTAAAACTAAACCATTCGGTAAAACTAATGAATAAGTCCCCACGCACAATGCAGCCATTTTTGCTCTATTACCCATGCGTAAGTCAACCTCCCCATGACAGAGTCTCCTACTGTTTCTCAGGCCCTGCACATTGTTACACAAGTGAGTCCCACAACCGGTGCCAAGCACCCAAGTAGAAGGTTCAGAGTTTTGAGAATATAGTTCAATCATATACAACATACCTGAAGCATTGGGCTTCTTGGCCTCTTGGGCTTCCCTAGCTTCATTGGCTTCCAAGGATCTGCAGTCTTTCTTCCAATGACCCTTCTTTCCACAAAAGAAACATTTCCCCTTTCCATTTTTCTTCTCCACCTTACCATTGGGCTTTAGGTGATCTGGAGCCTTAGCCTTGCCCTTATTTTTCTTTGTGCCTCCTGGCTTCAGGTCCGTACCCGTAAGCATGACAGAGGTTTTAAGCTCTGGTTTCAAGTCATTCTCTGCTTGCTTTATCAGATTGTGTAATTCTGCTAAAGTAGCTTCTTTATCAGACAAATGAAACTGCATAATAAAGTTAGAGAAGTCTTTTGGTAAGGACAGAAGAATTAGATCGTGGCCTATCTAATGATCCATGATGAACCCGAGGTTGGTCAATTTTTCAATGTGGCCAATCATCTTAAGCACATGTCCACTAACAGATCCTTTCTTATACCTTGTTTGGAATAAGGCACATGACACTTGGAATCTCACGGTATGAACGGAAGTTGCATACAACTCCTTAAAGTGAAAGATGATGGTTTGAGCATTCATATCTTCGTGAGCTTTCTGAAGTTCATCCGACATAGAGCCAAGCATTATGCAAACTGCTTGCTCATAATCATCGACGTGTTTCTTCCAAGCATCAAATGTATTTTGGTCAGCATCTTCTGCGGGTTCAAGGGGAAATGGTCTTTCAAGAACATAGAAAATATTTTCTTGTCGTAAGACAATTTTAAGGTTTCTAAACCAGTCATTGTAGTTGTCCCCTTTGAGCTTATGCTCATCAAGGATGGAACGAAGTGATACTCTGTTTGCCATTTGAATGTTTGTTAAATATTTTAACCCACCTGTTAAGAGAGAATGTTAAAATTAGGAATATGTTTTCATTAATGTTTCATAATAACATGGCTTTTAATATTATGAAGTTGCTCCCACTCAATTGTTTTAAAATTTTAAGCAGATCGCATCAACCCCAATATGATGGATTTCTTAAGGGCAAGGATCTCATTATCATCATTTCATAACTTCGACTAGGGCCGGTCGTTATAAAATACGATAATTAGGTAGGTTCCCAACCAATTTATGATATAAATCACAATTCCTTGATCATTGGGTTGGGCAATCAAACATGCCATAGATTATGCTAGTCCTTGTAGACACCCAATCTTTGCCACTAAGTTATAAGACCACGCTTAAGGGTCGCTGTGTCTTATGACTCAGAAAAGTCAAACCATTGTCAATAGTACGATTTAGGGACAAATTAGTATTGGTCAGTCTGGTAAAGCCTAGTCCTGCCAATACGGTTTTAGCCCTTTGAGTCTATACTTTATTAGCCTTAAAGGTAATAAATCTCTAAGTTCATCACGAAATAATTACTTAGCTAAGGGATAAGCAATACACTCTCTATTTCCTTAGAAAGTCTCAAGATGTTTGCACCCTAAAATAATCATGCCAATTCTAATCATACATAGAATCATCAAGCATATGAGTTTTAATATGTTGGAATTATTTTAGGCATTAAATAACTTTGATTAATATTTAATTATGATATTGCATTTTATTTTAATCAAATAAATTTACTATTCACGTTTTTTTTACAGATGCGTGAACTTTAAATGCAATTTCAAAATTCAAATCTTAACCAAATCATGCAAAAACTGTGCCTAAAATTAAGTTCAGGGTGTTAGCTTTCCAACGAGCTTTTACACACCCAATGTCGAGTTCAAATGAGAGAGAACTAATCAAAACAAAAACGGCGCGCTGATACCATTGTTGGGAAGCGGCCGCGAGTGCGCAGCGGGAAATCAAGAAAAAATCAAATTAAGCCGCTATTCCTTTGCCCAAGACCCATTTGTTTTGATTATTCTACAAGCCTAGGCATGTTACTATATATTCTAAGCATAAAAACTCATAAAACATGCAGAGAACATAAACCTAAACATGCTAATTATCATAAGAACTCTAATTAAAATAAAGAAAGAAAAAAAGAAATAGAGGTTTTGATTTAATGAAAATAATTAAACCCACATATTCTAACTTTTAATAATAAATAAATATATTTAAAATGGGTATAGTGAGGTTGAAATAATCCCACCATATTTTAATTTATGTGTGGTTCATTCTTCATTTTAGCATATTCAATTTAAAACCCATATATTTTGATAAAATCAATTGGATAAAAAATATTCGACGTTTTAAAAATTCTGTAAATTCGGATTAAATATTAATTCTTTGAAAAAAATAGATTGGAAATCAATGTTGAACCCTAATTTGTTGGGACACATCCAAAATGACGAATTGAGTCCAAAAAATAATTAACTAACTAAAATGAACTGAAGACTCCTCCAGTCCTCCCTCCAATTTACAAGCTTTTCTCGAACTCAGCAAGCTCTTCCATGTTCCAAAGATCCACCCAAGTGTGTGGCCTCCAAAGGTGCACACACCAAAGCCAAAACTCAACTGCAAGACTGCGCCTTGAGTGCAAAGGTATTTTGCCCTTGGTGCTAGCCTAGGCAAATACCTCAAAACTTTTAACTTGAGGTTCCTCTAGTCAATTAGACTTAAGGATCCTCAAAATCAGTGGCTTACTCTTAAACTTTAGAGTTGCTCACTTATATAAACCCAAGATATGAATGGTTTGGTGCAAAAATTTGTAAAGAATTCATTGGGTTTATATAGGTGCTCCAAAGACAACAAAATTAATTAAGAATCCGATTTGGGATAAATGCTAATTTAATCTTAGCCATTGGATCTTAATTTAGTGGTTTAATGAGATTATAAAACCCTAATAAGAGTTTGGGTCGAATTGGAATTCAAAATAAATAACAAATAAATTTTTTTTACTATTCATGTTACTATTCATGTTTTTTATTTATTTATTTATTTATTCCAATTCCCAAAGTGCCCCTATCGTCATTCACCAATCCCTAAGCCACTATGGAACCTCATAAATGATCTGTTCAATAATTAAACACATTGAACCATTTATGAACAATTCCTACAGCAATCATATATGTTGTTAAATTTGTACTGTGCACTGTTAACCATTGATTTCGACTTTGTTGTGTGTGACCTTTTGGGTTCCCCTCAAGTTGGACATGAAATGAATCGTGATAATTTAATCGAACATAAATTATCCTCTGATAAAATGGTCGTTCGATTTCAATGACCAAGGTTGACATCTAGCAACATGCCAAAGCCCCCAAATGAGAAGGAACGATATATATACCCATTCTGTATGTGATTTACATATGATATGGTCCCTCGCCTCACTGTATCCCCACCGTTTGACCTAGGGTATGGAAAATTTCTACCCATATAGTCAAAGGTATGATGTTGATAGTGTCATGAATCGTGCTAACCCAAGAATCTCACATGATTCTTCTGCTGTGGCCACAGTCTCAAGCACTGATCACAGATATCAACCCGCGAACTGGAATATTACTCTTATAAGAAAATATTATCTGAGAGAGTGGTGATTCTCTGTTGTATCTTTACAAACTTCATGTGTTTCAACAAATGACCCAATCATACCCTTATGACTGGATCTTTTGAACCAGGGAAGGAGAATGTCAAAGTTTTTGATCCACATATAAGATTGTAAAGACCTCAAGTCTAAGGTCTAGTCATTCAATCGATACATGAAAGTTCTCACAGACACATGGGATAAACACTTCATGTGAAAACTTTCGACGGTCAGTTCGATGGACACGAGCAACTCATGCATCCATGTGATACACCAAGCAGACGGATCTCCACTAGTAGCCAATGAGATCGGCTACCCCACTTAAGGGCAGATCATATCATCATGCTAGTCTCTCCGCTTTGTGAACGCCCAGATTATTCATAAAACTATGACTAGGAATGTTTAAGAGTAATGATTCTCATAAGGCGTGGAAGCCATCATCTTATTACTCCAAGGGCTTTATTACAGTGTTTGATGATTCATATATGTTATGTAAGACACGTATAATAAAGATTGCCATTTTATTAATTAATGAAAATATTACAAATACATGTACATATAGCCCATCCACAAGTTGGGTATAGGGAATATCCCTAACAATAAGGATCTACTTGGATAGATCTAGAAAGCTGCTTGGACTCTCCCAGAGCTCGTACATTGACAAAGTGTTGAAGAGATTTAACATGGATCAGTCTAAGAGGGGACTACTTCCAGTTTCACATGGTGTCTCTCTATCTAAGGACATGTGTCCTAAGACTCAAGATGAGAGAGAAAACACGAGTCAGATCCCATTCGGTTCTGTAGTCGGATCGATCATGTATGCCATGATATGTACGCGACATGATGTCTCGTATGCTTTGGGATGTGTAGTCGCTATCAGACCGATCCAGGTGATGGTCACTGGATTGCTGTTAAGAACATCCTTAAGTATCTTAGACGAACTAAGGATGCTTTCTTAGTCTATGGAGATGGAGAACTTGAGGTGACTGGGTTCACCGTTGCAAGTTTCCAAACCGATAAAGACGACTCTAAGTCACAATCTGGTTATATATTTTGTTTGAACAACGGAGCAGTGAGCTGGAAATCTTCCAAGCAAGAGACTGTTGCTGATTCAACAATAGAAGCAGAATATATTGCTGCAACTGAGGCAGCAAAAGAAACAGTTTGGATCCGTAAATTCCTAATTGGATTAGAAGTAGTTCTGTTAGCAGCTGAGCCCGTTCCTTTATATTATGACAATAACGGGGCTATATCGCAGGCTAAGGAACCACGGTATCATCAACGATCCAAGCATGTACTTTGACGTTTCTATCTGATTCATGAGATCATACATTGTGGCGATGTGAAGATCGAAAAGATCGCTTCAGATGAAAACATTGCAGATCCGCGGACGAAAGCTATTTCTCAGCAGAAGTTTGAGCAACACGTACATAGTTCAGGTATTAGATACTTGATGATTGGCTATGAGCCAGGTGGGAGATTGTTGGACAATTATGACCCATAGCATCACTATTTGTAAAAGACATTGTGGTTTTTGTACAAATTAACTATGTGACAAAGGAAATTGCTATTTTATCATTTTGTAATTAGATTACTTTGATATATAAATGGTAAAAGTCCTTATGATTAGTTCCGGACTAATAAGATATGAGACAATATTAATCCACGAACGATTTAATCATTAAATATCTCTAGTCGTAGTATTATCGAGACTGGACATCTATAATGTAGAATAGAGTAGTATTACACTTGTGTGCGTTATGGAAGCTTAACGACATAATTCTCATGTATTGAAGTATTGGATATTTATGCAAGTGTGATATGAGGTTCTGTTAGCCGTTGGACCGGGAACAGCTTCGCTCTGGATAGACCCCTCAGAATTCAATTGGTAGTATGACTATATGTCTATGGGAATCCGCATCAGGGTAGATGTATGTGGTCTTAACCTGAGACTTGCATCGCTAATACTTGCGACAATCAATATGCTTTGGTTTTGGTCATCCGGGGCTTTAACAGGTTCTGTGTACACCTCTTCTGGGTTTACTGAGAATTGTAGTGTATTGGGTGTGATGTCAAGATGTAAGTATCACTTCAGTCATATGGAGATGATGATCACGCAGGGATACAGAACTAGTACTCGCAAATGCTGCAGCTATCGGGATAGTATGACTAGGTCATGATTATCCGATTAAAGAGACTAGTTGCTAGTGATCCGATATATGCTTCGTATGAGGCAAACACAATTCCAGCCTCAGGCCTAGCATGTGACATCCGATACTGGATCGTAATACGCAATACATAGTATATTATGCCTGATATAGATTATATATTCTTTGTTGAATATTTCTGGAGAATTGGGTAGGCACAGTGCTTTGTTAGAAGCCAACCATGTCTTGTAAATCGGTAAGAACGTGGTACCGGGTACGCACGTGTTTGGATAGTCCGACAACCGAATTTACTGCCAACATATCCATGGATCTCTTGGGTCGCTTCCCAAAGATTCACCGATGACATTTGACTTGAACACAATTAATCTAGGATTAATTATAAGAGAGAGAAAATTAATCTGGGATTAATTGCGGCAAGAATTTATATGGGATAAAATTCTAATAGAAGAGAGAACGCAATTAATTTGGAATTAATCGATTAAGAATATATTGGATATATTAATTGAAATCGGATTTCAATGCGGAATTAAAATTTAATTTTAATTCGGGCGAACGAATTAATTTAGAATTAATTCGTAAGCGACTTTCGTAATAATTTTGCTAGGCATTATTATTTAATTAAATTGGATTTAATTACATCGCGATAGAAAATTCGTTTAGTTCAGAATTAAACGAACCCTGGCCCGAGCGAAGTTGCGTGTTGAGTTTGCCGACTTAAATTTTGAATTTAAAGTGGGATCCACTTCACTTACATCACAAGTCACTTTTTGGTGATGGAAGTCAAATCACCTTTTTGGTGTTAGAAGTGGTTAAGAGCATTTATTGGAAGCTTTCTCAACACACTTTGCCTTTTTTCTCTTGGAAATGATATACACCTTTTTGGTTGTTGACTTTGGTATGTGTTTTAGAAACAAAATTATCAAAAGACAAAACTCTCTCCTCTCCTTTTCTTCATCATTGCCGTGAGCCTAGGGTTCATTTTCTCTTTGATTTTTCTTCAAAATCAAACAAAGCTAGCACTTAAAGAGCAAATCAAGGTGATAGAGAAACTCACCCTTGGATTGGATTCACTCAAAGAAGGCTTGAAGCTTCCAATAATCATACAAAATTTTGAAATCCACATCCGATAAATGTAAGTTTTTCCGCAACTCACTTGATCATTCACACACTAAATCATGTATTAGAGACCTTGGGCATGTCTAGGACACTAACAGTACGTGGATTTATATCCCAAGTACAGACCGTACTACCGTCCATTCGGATTCGGCTACAGAATTTATGTCTGGGTTTCCATCCGATATACCATAAGGGATAACCTTTAATGCAATATAAATAGACATAAAAAAAACACGCGAAATAATAAAATGTCAATAAAAGTAAATGAAATGTGAAATAATAAAAAGACAAATAACAAAATAAATACGGAATAATAACAATAAAAGTAAATTAAATGCGGAATAATAAAAAGACAAATAACAAAATAAATGCGGAATAATAAATAACGGTGAATAAATAAAATAAAAAAGATAAAAGCGGAATAAAGGAATAACGATAAATTAAAAGATAAATAACAAAATAAAAGCGGAATAAAGAAAAGTGTGACCAGAAATTTGGCCGTCTTTAATATAGGACTTCGCATACCCGACTGGACGTATTTCACGTCCAGCCAAGCATGTCGTGTCCAGAACTATAAAAATAGATAGGATAAGGGTGCCATAAGGTCTTACCTTTTAAGTTGCTTCTCGGAAGTGCGTTATGCCGTCGCCGGAAGGATTAATGCTTGCTGTTTTTCTGGTTTGCTGATTCGATTTCTGCTCACTGCTTTGCTATTTTTGGGGACTGGTTTTGGGTTGTTTTTAGGCTGATTTTGGACTATTTTAGGACTGTTTTTTCTGGGGTTTTTAGGACTAGTTTTGGTTTGTTGTGGACTATTTTTTGGACTGTCTTCTTCATGGTTTTGGGCTATTTTGTTCTCGGTGGAGGGCTACTTTTTACTTGTTTTGTGCCGGTGGAGGGCTCAGTTTGTGGCTTATGTGTTTGAGTCGGTTGGTGGGAAGTTTTAGGGTTTGTTTGTGCGTTGATGGTCTGTTTCACGTCAAAGCTATTTTCACGTCAAGACTGCATGTTGTTAGGCGCTTGTTGGCTGCTGGTTGATGGGTGGCATATGGATTTTTTTGTTTGTTGCTGACTATGTATTTGTCCTGTGGTGTGGTTGTTTGGCTTAGGTTCTTATGGTTGCTTTCGTTTGATGGAGGGTTACTGTCTTGACTTGGCTTTGTTGTTTGATTCTTCTGTGGGGGCTGCTAGTTCTTGTGTATTTTTGTTTTTTTGGAGTGGGTGTTAGGTTTCTTTATTTTTGTGTTTGCTGAGTGAGGTTGAGAGAGAGAGAGGAGAAGGTAGTGTTTTTGTGATTCACGTGTGAAGCCTTTCCCAATAGGGTTTGGTAATGGTTCCTTTTTATAATGACGAAGGAAGCTCATAAGCAAGGAAATAAATCAAGTAAATATGGGATATATTTTCTTAATTTATTTAGGGAACAAAATCTCTAAATTTAGTGAGGATGAGATTTCATATCTCTTTAAATTGGAAGGTGATTTGAGGGATTTTTGACATGTGTTTTGCATGGGATTTCTTATTTTGGGAAGGCTTGGGCGTGCATGGGCTTTGTGTGGGCCTTGGGTGTGTGTTGTATGGAATGGATTTATGGGTTGCGGGGGTTTTGGGCTGAGGCTAAGGTTTGAAACAGAAACTGATTGAGCAAATCTGAGGCGGGCTAGCGAGTTCGAATCCGATGTGGTGCTAATTTTGGAGGTTTTTCCTTCCGAAATTCGTTTCCCGCGACTTCTGTAACTTTTCAGGTAGTGCTTCCATACGTGGCTCATCATTGGGCTAATGTAAAAATGCAGTGTCTACAAGACGCATCCCAATGAATATGTGTATTGAGCGGGTCGCAATTTGCGTACGCAATTAAAAAAATCGCATTGCGATACAACTATATCACATCATGACACGTACAGACCAGAATGTGGCACTTTGCTAAGCCTTCAGCGTCGCGACACATACACCCTACGCGTCGCGATGACCTAACACGTGAAACCCTATTTTTTAGGGCTACACGTCGCGACACACATCACTCTGCGTCACGACGCGACTGCAATTACATGACTTAAAACTGCATCCCACAAGCATTTTCCCTCACTTCTTCTCACATTTTCTCTCATTTTCTCTCGAGCCTTCATCTTCTCCCTCAACGAAATTCACCAAATCACTCCCTCAACTCACCAAACACAAAACCCATCCTCCATAATGCACACCTACTTCTCCATTTCGTGTGGGCAGCTCCGATTTGGGAAAGCAACTTCGCGAATCTTCAGATTCTCACTCAAAATTTTTTCTTCTTTTTCTTCTTTGATTTTACTGTTTTTGTGAGATTATTTTTTGTGGTTGTGGTTGTTGTGAAATTTTGAAGTATTGGGGGCAAAGTATTTTGAAATTTTTGAAACTTTTGAAGTGTTAGTAATTAAGGTGATAATTTGGGAAATCCTTAGAAATAAGGGAGGTGCTGCCAAAATTTATGTAATATTGAAATGGCCCCTAAGAGAGCATGGACCATAGCGGCTACTAGACCGAGTTATGATGCCATGAAATTTTTATCGACAACCGTCGAATGGAGATACGAAAAGGGGATGAGACAAAAAATCCCAATCATTGAGAGTGGTTTTGACATTGACCTCGTGCAGTTTCCCCAGATAGATAGAATTATCACCCCCCGACATTAGCATAAACTTTACCGGAAACCTTCCCCGCATGCATTCCTGTGGTTAGAGAATTCTACGCAAATGCTTATGAGCATCAGACGTATCAAGTTTTAGTTTGAGGGCAACAAGTCTCATTCGATAGGTCAATAATTATTCGGTACTACGGGTTGCCCGACATGGAAGAAGATGAATACACGGAAGCCATTGAGCATATTGACATGACCCATCTTACAAAGTCACTTTGCATCCCCAATGTCGTATGGGACATGAGCAGCACTGAGGAACATTTGAAAATGAGTTCTAAATACTTGAAACCAGATGCTCGAGTATGGTTTCACTTCCTGATACGCACACTCCTGTGGCACCCACATTACTAATGTGACCAAGGAACGAATGATTCTTCTGTATTCTCTACTTGAGGGACATACCATTGATGTAGGTGAGCTGATATCCAGCAGCATTGTTCGGGTAGCACACTCTGGACATACTGGCCTTTTGTATTGCAGCCTGATTACCAATCTCTGCACACTGGCTAGACTGGCCATGGACCTAATGGAAGAAACGATGCAGCCCACTACTGCATTATCCACAAGAATTATACATCAATTTTGAGTAGATAGGACAACACCGACCAGTTCCTCCTCAGCACCTGCAATGCCACAACATCAACCTCGACCCGCGCGGAGAGCATTGCGACCCCGTTTCCTGACATAGCGCATAGTACGGATGGAATCTCGCATCGATTTCATTGCTCAACTACTTCAACAAATGGCACGTGATCAGGGAATGAGCGACGATCAGATTCCTATATATCCGGACTTTCTAGGGGATAGCGGCGAAGACAACGAAAGAGCTGAGGCTTGAATCACCACGGTAATATTGTTCCCTTATCTTTGTTTTGTTTTGTAACGCATTGGGGATAATACTAGATTTAGGTTTAGGGGTGGGATTGCATGTTTATTGCTTGCTCCGTTATGTTTCTTTCCTGCATGTTTTCTTTTCTACATGTTTTGTTTGATGCATGTTTTAATTTTTGCATGTTATATTCATAAAAGAAATTAAAAAAATAAATAAATAAATATAAAAATAAATAAATAAATAAATGTCTAATGATGTGTTGTCTATCTTAGTAGAAAGTTTTAGGAAATGATAAATATTAATTTCACTTTTATCCTATATTTTGAGCATAATATCTAGGTCAGACTCATATGCACTAGAAAATAGTTCTGTAGCAGTTAGATAATAAGGAATTGACAAAGTGACTAGTTGAAAAAATTGATGGATGATGAATGACCGTTTGTCTGAATATTTGTTTTTGTCTGCATTTATTTATGATGTGCGGTATGACAATGATATAAAAAATAACCAAGCTTTTACTTAGTAACCGGACATCTTTTCTGCCCAGCAGTGATTGTTCACGTCAAACGGTACGGTTTGAGTTAGTTAGATAATAAATAAGCTTCCACTTAGTAACCAGACATCTTGCCTCAGTATGCAGTGATTGTTCGCGCAAACAATAGAGCTTAAAAAAACCTCATAGCATACTTTACGCATATTGTAGCAGACATAATAATTTTTTTAGATATTCAGGTTGGTTTGACCCATCAACTACTGAGAATTGAGGCAAACTCATCTAGTTAGTTACTTAGAATAAAGCTGTTTATAGAGCTATACACACACACACTTAGAGTCTGATTTGGATACTTTGTTCAAAGGAATGGATTTTAGTTGTAGTAAGTATTTTGAAGGTTCCTTTAACTTTGTTACTAGACATTCTCTGAGGACATTGTATATATATAGCTATTATTTGTGTTTATTTTATTTTTATGTGTGATTATGTGTGCATGATTTACGTTTGTAGGTATCATCACTGTAAACCCTCACGAGACTATAACTCGTCCACTAAGGACAAATATGGGTTTAAAGGCTTGTTGCATACGCTAAATGCAACCGTGATCCCTACGAAAGTGGCTTAGTTTAATTATTTATTTCATTCGTTAGTTTTGCTCGAGGAATAGCAAAATGTTAGGTTTGGGGGTGTGATGAGCAAAAAATATATCAATATTTACCGCCCCTTTAATTTAATATTTTGTATAGTTTCTCGAGTCTTATAAACGTTTTGATGTGTTTTTATTTATTTTGCAGGTAAATAAAATATCGGGACTCAATGGAATCAACTCAGAGCTAAAACGATGAAAAATGGAGAAAAAATAGTAAAAATGGAATTTCACTTCAAGTGTCGTGACGCTCAAGCTTTTGGCGTCGCGATGTCGGGTCAAATCAGCACCGAAAGTAATTTGCTGACACACGGCATTCACTATGTAGTGCGTCGCGATGCCACAACTTCTACACGTCGCGACGCTCAACAATTACGTGTACACGTGTCAAGAAGCTTTACGCGTCACGACGCGCAGGCTTTCTGTGTCGCGACTCCGAGACCAGATTTCTTGTCTAAAAATAGAAGTTGATTTCATTTAGAATTCTGATACTTTCTTTGGTTCATAATAAGAAATTAAGGACTGTATCTTATTTGTTTAATTTTATTTAGTAGATTTGTAATGTAATTTTATTTTTAGTAATAATAGTAAGTTTGTTTTTATTTTCTGTATGTTTAGTTAATTTATTTTCGCTGGGGTAAATGGTGAAGCCTTTAATATGATAATCTAGGTTAATCTCACTTATATTATAATATGTGAATTTTGATCTAATAATCTGGATTAATTAGCGGCAAAACTATGATACCGCTTATATGGCCAGTTTATATAACAACTTGGATTATCGCCTATATGGTCAGTTTTACTGGACAAAATTGGTTACCGCATATATGGCTGGTTTTATACGTTTTGACATTATTAATTCCCGAGAAAGCATAACTGGGTAATTATGCCAATTTATATATTATAAAAATTGAGATTCCTAAGTTTGAAATATTAAAGGTGGATCCCCAACTCCATCATTTATTTTAATCTAGGGAAATGATGAAGCACAATATTCACGAGTTTAATAATTGATTTTCTTATATAATGTTTAATACATTGGCTTGTTTATTTAATTTTGACCTTAATGCTTCTTTTTGACTGATCACCAATAAGATTGATGTGGTAAACGTAAAATGAACTTGGCAAATGGATTTTATATTTCAGCCTTAAATTCAATAACACACGATCTCACCTTAGGGATTTCCTTACAGGATAGGCGTGTACCTGTCGGGTGTGGGTAGCCATAATTGGAACTTCACCTTAATGAATTCGGGTAACTTAGTTAACATATGAATATAATTAATTGAGTTACTTTGGATGTTTGCATTCGACTATTGGAAGAGATTTTTGCATATCTTCATGTTCCATGTTAACAAACTAATATATTGCACATGTATAAGAGAATCAATTCACCATTAGAATAATATTATGTGGATTCAAACCCTAGATGTTTTGTCTTTTATTATTTTCCTTTGTATTTTCTTTGTCTTTTTATTTTTTTTATTAGTAAATCCAATTTCAACCAGTGAACAATCCCTTCTTACCCCAATTAGATACCTGTAAATAAATAGCATTAATAATTAATAATTGTAAGAATTTAGTCCTCGTGGGATCGATATTTTTATACTACTTGTGCGATATGTGCGCTTGCGTATAATGCGTTTACCGCGGATCACTTAGAATCTACATACGACTGAAAATCAGAATTTGTATGTTCTCTAAGGATCATATCCTCCCTTGAATATATAAGCATATAGTTTCTCGTTCTCTTAAGATACTTGTGAATATGCTTCATAGCCATCCAATTATCTAATCATGGGTTAGATTGAAAATCTACTAACTATTCCATTTGCATAATAGATGTTGGTCTCGTGCTTAGCGTAACATATATGAGACTACCAACTGCAGAGGCTTATGAAGTATATTTCATCTCATCAAATGCTTGAGGTGTCTTAGGAAACTATTTTTTCGACAAAGGAATTCCATGTCGAAATGGTAAATTATATTTATTGAAATTCTGCATTCCGAATCACATAAGAATCTTATCGATATAAGATGCTGGGGTTATAACTAAAAACCATCTCTTGCGATCCTGAATAATATGGAACTCAAGTACAAAACTAGCCTCTCCCAAATCTTTCATTTGGAATTGGTTAAGTAGCTAGGATTTTACGTCCGACAATACTTTTACATCATTCCTAATGAGTAATATATCATCTACATATAATACGAGAAAAACACCATATTTTTAGTGACACGCTTATATTTGTTAGTGTCCTAGACATGCCCAAGGTCTCTAAGTCTTGATATTGTGTGTGAATAATCAAGTTAGTTTGTGGAAAAAACTTACATTGAACGGATGTTTGATTTCAAAAATCTTTGTATGTTGATGAAGCTCCAAGCTTTGTTGAATGTTTCCAACCCAATGGTGAGTTTCCCTATCACCTAAATCAACTCCAAATGTGCTAGCAAGCTTGAAAATTTTGCAACAAAACTTTCAAAGAGAGAGGGAGACTTTCGGCCAACTAAGGAGGGAGAAGAGAGAGTTTTTTTTTTTTTTTGTATTTTGTTTTCCAAAAACCTAATACCAAAATGACTTTCAAAAAGTGTATATGCTTTTCAAAAAAGCAAAACAAAGTGTGTTGAAAAAAAATGCATTAAATGCATTCACCCACTTCCATCAACTAATGACTAGTGATGTAAGTTAGTGGGTCCCACCACTTAAATTCAAAATTCAAGTTAGCTTGCTCAACACACTTTAGGCCCAGATTCACTTAATCCGATTAAACGAATTTTCCGTCGCGACGTAATTAAATCCAATTTAATTAAATAATAATGCCTAGCAAAATTATTACGAAAGTTGCTTACAAATTAATTCCAAATTAATTCGTTCGCCCGAATTAAAATCCAATTTTATTCCGCATTGAAATCCAATTCCAATTAATATATCTAATATATTATTTAACCACTAATTCCAAATTTAATCACGTTCCCTCTTCTATTCGAATTTTATCCCAGATAAATTATTGCCGCAATTAATCCCAGATTAATTTTCTCTCTCTCATAATTAATCCCAAATTAATTCTGTTCGAGTCAAATGTTATCGATGAATCTTTGGGAAGCGACCCAAGAGATCCCTGGATATGTTGGCAGTAAATCCGGTTGTCAGACTGTCTGACACGTGCGTACCGCGTACGACGTTCTCACCGATTTACAAGAAATGGTGGCTCTAGCAAAGCATCGTGCCTACCCAATTCTCTAGAAATATTCAAAGAAGAATATATAATCTGTATCAGGAATAATATACTATGTATTGCGTATTATGATCCAATATCAGATGTCACATGCTAGGCCTGGGGCTGGAATTGTGTCTGCCCCGTACGAAACATATATAAGATCACTAGCAACTAGTCTCTGTAATCGGATAATCATGACCTTTTCATACTATCCCGATAGTTGCAGCGTTTAAGAGTACTAGTTCTGTATCCCTACGTGATCATCATCTCCATATGACTGAAGTGATACTTCCATCTTGACATCACACCCAATACACTACGATTCTCAGTATACCCAGAAGAGGTGTACGCAGAACCTGTTAAAGCTTCAGATGACCAAAACTAAAGTATACTGATTGTCGCAAGTATTAGCGATGTAAGTCTCAGGTTAAGACCACATACACCTACCCTGATTCGGATTCCCATAGATACATAGTCATACTACCAATGGATTCCGATGGGTCTATCCAGAGCGAAGCTGTTCCCGGTCCAACGGCTAACAGAACCTCCTATCACACTTGCATAAGTATCCAATACTTAAATATATGAGAACTATGCCGTTAAGCTTTCATAAAGCGCACAAGTGTAATACTAGTCTATTCCGCATTATCGATGTCCAGTCTCGATAATACTTCGACTATGGATATTTAATGATTAAACCATTCGTGGATTAATATTGTCTCAAATCTTATTAATCCGGAACTAATCATAAGGAATTTTATCATTTTTTATATTCCAAGTAATCCAATTACAAAATGATAAAATAGCAATTTCCTTTGTCACATAGTTAATTTGTACAAAAACACAATGTCTTTTACAAATAGTGATGCTATGGGTCATAATTGTCCAACAAACACCACTTGGCTCATAGCCAATCACTCAAGTATCTAACACATGAACTATTTACATGTCGCTCAAAATTTTGCTGAGAAATAGCTTTCGTCAGCAGATCTGCAATGTTGTCATCTGAGTCGATCTTTTTTATCTTCAAATCGCCACGATGTATGATCTCACGAATCAGATGAAACCGTCAAAGTACATGCTTGGATCGTTGATGAGACCGTGATTCCTTAGCCTGTGCTATAGCCCCGTTATTGTCACAATACAAAGGTACGAGCTCAACTGCTAACAGAACTACTCATAATCCAATTAGGAATTTACGGATCCAAACTGCTTCTTTTGCTGCCTCAGCTGCGGCAATATATTCCGCTTCTGTTGTCGAATCGGCAAAAGTCTCTGGCTTGGAAGATTTCCAGCTCACTGCTCTGTTGTTCAAACAAAATATATACCCTGATTGCGACTTACAGTCATCTTTATCGGTTTGGAAACTTGCATCGGTGAACCCATTCACCTCAAGTTCTCCTTCCCCATATATTAAGAAGCATCCTTAATTCGTCTAAGATATTTAAGGATGTTCTTAACAGCGATCCAGTGACCATCACCTGGATCGGCCTGATAGTGACTGCACATGCTCAAAGCATATGAGACATCAGGTCGCGTACATATCATGACATACATGATCGATCCGACTGCAGAAGTGAACGGAATCTGACTCATGTTATCTCTCTCATCTTTAGTACTTAGATAGAGAGATGCCATGTGACACTGGAAGCAGCCCCCTCTTAGACTGATCCATGTTGAATCTCTTCAACACTTTGTCAATGTACGAGCTCTGGTAGAGTCTAATCAGCTTTCTAGATCTATCCCGGTAGATCCTTATTCCCATAATAAAGGTTGCTTCTCCCAGATCTTTCATGGAGAATTTTAATGAAAGCCAAGCTTTCACCGATTGTAGCATAGAAATGTCATTGCCAAGAAGCAATACATCATCAACACAAAAGACAATGAATGTCAGTCCGCTCCCACTAATCTTCTTATATACACAAGGATCATCTTCGTTTTGAATGAAACCATATTCTTTTATGATCTCATCAAAACGTTGGTTCCAAGAACGTGATGCTTGCTTCAATCCATAAATGGATTGATTTAACTTGCAAACCTTGTTTGCATGTTTTGGCACGAAAAAACCGTCAGGCTGTTGCATATAAACATCCTTCAAAAGGTTTCCGTTAAGGAAAGTAGTTTTGTCGTCCATCTGCCATATTTCATAATCGAAATATGCAGCAATAACAATCATTATCCGAATGGATTTAATCATGGAAACATGTGAAAAAGTTTCATCGTAATCGACACCATGTCGTTGACGATACCATTTCGCTACAAGCCTAGCTTTGTACGTTTGTATGTTGCCATCCATGTCCGTCTTCTTCTTGAAGACCCATTTACAACCAATTGGCTTAACGCCTTTTGGTGCATCAACCAGTGTCCAAACTTGGTTGGTATACATGGAATCCATTTCAGACTTCATGTCATCTTGCCATAAAGAGAAGTCGATACCTTGTATCGCTTCCTCATACGTAGCTGGTTCGTTATCCTCAATAAGATTAATATCTACATAAGGTGAGATCAGAAACCCATACCTCTCAGGTTGTTTTCTGACTCTCTCTGACCTACGTGGTTCTTGTGTATTAGAAGATTGTGGTACAGTCTCATCCTTGATGAACTGTTCATGTTTCGTGAGGGAGTCAGTGCCAGGAACAGTATCACTCCGATTTTCATCGAGTTCTACTTTCCTCCCACTTACCACTGCACTTAGGAATTCATTTTCGAGGAAAATCGCATGGAGAGCAACAAATACCTTGTTCTCTTTTGGGTTGTAGAAGTAATATCCTTTGGTTTCCCTAGGATAACCTACAAATAGGCACTTATCTGATTTGGGTTATAGTTTGGTACCATCCAAACGTTTAACGTATGCCCAGCATCCCCAAATCTTTAGGAATGAGAAACCCGGTTTCTTTCCTGTCCATATTTCATATAAGTCTGTCCAACAGACTTTGACGGAACCTTATTCAAAATAAGTATTGCACTATACAATGCATATCCCCAGAAGGAAATTGGTAGCTCAGTGCGACTCATTATTGACCTATCATGTCCAACAAAGTTCGGTTTCTCCATTCGGACACACCGTTCAACTGAGGTGTTCCGGGAGGAGTCCACTGTGAAAGAATACCATATTCTTTCAGGTAATCTAGAAACTCGTTGCTCAAGTATTCCCCACCACGGTCCGACCTTAATGTTTTAATACTTTTGCCGGTCTGTTTTTCTACTTCGTGTCGAAACTCTTTGAATTTCTCAAAAAATTTCTGACTTGCGTCTCATAAGATACTCATAACCATAACGTGATGCATCATCCGTAAAGGTTACGAAGTATTTATATCCACCTCTAGCCTGGCTAGACATGGCCCACATACGTCACTATGAACGAAGGCTAACAGTTCGGTGGCACGTACACCTTTACCGCAAAAAGGTGTTTTAGGCATTTCTCTTAATAAACAAGATTCACAGACATCATATGAATTAGGATCAAATCCGTCCAAGTATCCACTCTTTGAAAGTGTGGATATACAAGTCTTGTTAATGTGTCCCAGACGACAATGCCACAGATAAGTTTCATCTGTTTTACTCAATTTGAGCCTTTTATTTGTCATGTTATATGTTTGAGATTCATTTATATTCAAAATATAAAGACCATTATTAGCATCAGCAGTACATATCTCAAAATCATCTTTATAAACAAAACACCCAGTGTTCCGGAATACAAAGGTATACCCACATTGGGTCAAACAAGATACAAAGATAATATTCTAGTCAAACTAGGTACATAATAACAGTCTTAATGAAAGTACATTCCCATAAGGCAGTTCCAAAACATAGGTCCCAACAACCAAAATAGCGACTCTCGTCCCATTTCCAACTCGTAGGTCAATCTCGCCTGAAGCCAGTCTCCTACTAATCTGCAGATCCTGCACATCAGTACATTATGAGTACCACATCCAGAATCAAAAATCCAATTTTTAAAACTAGAAGTAGACATGTTTATTTCAATAACAAACATACCTGAAGCCGGAGCCTTGCCCGCCTTCACTTCCTTCATATGAGCCTTGTACTCACGGCAGTCACGCTTCCTGTGACCCCGTTTGCCATATTGTAGGCAGACATATTGGGATTTGTCCTTAGTCTTCCCAAAAGACTGTGATGATTTGGCCTTGCCCTTTCTTCTATTCTTCTTCTTCACACCTCCAGAAGCCTTTGACCAAGCCTTGGCCTTCTGAGATGTCGAAGTAAGATGCGCCTCACGCTTCTTGCCCTTCAGAAGCTATGGCTCTGCCTCTTTCAGCATCGCCATCAACTCTCCAAGAGTTTTCTCTTGGTTCATCATATTGTAGTTCATGATGAACCCGCCCCAGCAGTCGGGCAGAGACTGTAAGATCAAATCTATGGAAGTCTCAGCCTCGAAGGTTATGCCCAACTGACCTAGCTATTCGATGTCAGCAATCATCTGCGACACATAGTGCTCGACAGTTGTACCCTCTGACATACGTGAGCGAAATAGCTTCTTTTGTAATTCATACTTCTGAGATCTAAGATTAGATCTATGAATGTCCTTCAATTTCAACATCATGTTGTAGGGATCCAATCCCTTGTTTTGACGACGAAATTGAGGGGTCATTGCGGCAAGCATGACAGATTGAGCAGTTGAGTTGTCATCACTATTAGTCTTCCAAAGCTCATGATCAACTACCCGCTCATGTCCGGTCTCAGGCCCGAGAGGTCTGTCTATAACATAGAGTAACTTCTCGGCTCTCAGGATAATCCTAAGATTCATCTCCCAATCTGGAAAATTCGCGTCGTTAAAGACATTATCGCCCATGACAATGTCTCTAATGCTAATCTTTCCAGTCATCTTGATTGCAATAGTCCAACTATCCAATCAACGATATCAGGTACAATCAAATGTAATGATTACTATAGTCCAACTATATAATTAACTACAAATGAAGTTATAAGAGTACAGTCCAACCGTTCAATAAAAAATAATAAAATATTAGTCCAACTAATATATAATGATGAAAATAATTTAAAATCCCGTATTTGGCAAGTATTAAACGAAATTGCAAATCTAATACTGGCCTCCCACTATTTTTCGGCGAGCCTCTAACCATTTGTTGAGTACTCGAGAAACCTAGTTTCCTAGTGGGTTAGGATCCCGTTAAATAACACACAACCTTGACTTTGGCCAACAAGCTGTATGAAACTTAACCATGTAGATCTCTAAGATCAATTGGATCTCATCCAATTCCTAGATCCGGTAGGTGGACCTCCAAGTCCAAGATATATATCCAATATATATTTCCTAACCTTTTCCTCTGAATCAATTAAGCCTTGGCTTTGGCTCAACAAGCTTAATAATTCCAGTTAAACGCGACCCATTGACAGTGGGAAAGCTTCGTAATCCACATCGATGAACAAGAAGTGACCTTGACTTTGGCCAACAAGTCACAACTGCCCAAGACATGCGATATATAACAAAGCCTACGTGGTTCAAAAACATCCGCGATGGACAATGATCTTGACTTTGGCCAACAAATCAAAACCAATCTTGGATCTTGAGAAAGAACCACTCAATGGAAGGAAAATGCTTAATAATTAATGAGGGTTTTTCGCGTAAATTGGCAACCAATTTATTATCTTTGATTAGGTCTCATCATACACCCTTAAACATGCATTCTAAAAGCATAATAAGGCGCAAATAAATTAATAATGATATGCGGATGGATATATAACACAATTTGTTCCTAGAACAAATCTCTTCATTTTCTCTCTCCCGCTAGCACTATACATACTTATACCCAATTACATAATACATTAAAGAAACCTCATTTACATTGAGGGGAATTGGTGAGAAAAGAAATACAAAGAGTAAAGAGATGATAGGCTGGACACGCAGGTCCAATTTAATAAATTCTAAATTTATTACAACAATTTCCAAAATTGCCCCACCCGACTAATATCCATCTAATATACATTATTCATAAAAATACATCAAATTATTCACACAAAGCATGTTATTCAATCAATCTAATCCAATTAATTAATCTTTGAATTAATGACCATCCAATGTTCATATAACGATTTGATTTGCGCGAGTCCAACTCGTTTAAGAATAAATACTCAAAGTACGTATTCTTGAATGATATTGAACTACAATTTTAAATCCAATTTAATTTGTATCCAATACTAATTCGAATTTAATTCCAAATTAAATAATTACACTTATTTATGTGCCTTAAAGACTTGGATTCAAATCCAATCTTAATGGGTATCAAAGGCCCAATTAGCATCCAATGCCTATTAATTAAACTCCAATGGGCTTTCAATTAATTCTTTAGGCATAGGCTTTGGCCAATATGGATCCAATCCAATAGCCAAGGCCCAATAAGGAATCACCCTTTTGCCAAAAATCAATTTAGGCCAATTAGGCCCAATTAAATTACTAAAGGCCCAAAAGTCATATTTGGACTTTTATGGAAATGGTTTTAGGCCCAATTGGATCCAACCCAATTGTCCAAAACCAAACTTGGCCCAACCAAGCCCATTAGCCCAAATATAACAAATTAGCCCAATCCAATTTTAAAGACTAATTTATATTAACATAATATTCCAAATATCACATTAATTTTAATTAAAATGTAATTAACACAATTAATTTATTAATCTAATATTTCCAAAACATTAATTAATCAAATTAATCATGCTTAATATTTCAATTCATGTCCAACACAAATTGAAGCAAAATCAATCCATTCCAACATGCTATAGTTCACGGCAATGGGCATAAATAATATCCATTTTGATTTCAATCCAATTAAACCAACAATTAATATTCATTTCATGCTTTAAACTCATCCAATAGTTTAAAATCAAAAAATCACCATGAGAAAACTAGGGTCTTTATTCAGCCAAGCTTAAGAATTTGTGGAAAAATAATCTAATCAATTTTCTCAAATCCTATGATGCACAAATCCAATTAATCATCATCAAAGCACAACCAAACAACCATTTTGGAAAAATACATACTCCAAGCACAAAATCCCCAAATAAAGTCTATAAACCCTAAATACAAATCATGCTTAGATATGGCTCATGATACCATTGTTAGTGTCCTAGACATGCCCAAGGTCTCTAAGTCATGATATTGTGTGTGAATGATCAAGTGAGTTTGCGGAAAAAACTTACATTGAACGAATGTTTGATTTCAAAAATATTTGTATGTTGATGAAGCTCCAAGCTTTGTTGAATGTTTTCAACCCAAGGGTGAGTTTCCCTATCACCTAAATCACTTCCAAATGTGCTAGCAAGCTTGAAAATTTTGCAACAAAACTTTCAAAGAGAGAGGGAGACTAAGGAGGGAGAAGAGAGAGTTTTTTTTTTTGTATTTTGTTTTCCAAAAACCTAATACCAAAAATTGACTTTCAAAAAGTGTATATGCTTTTCAAAAAAACAAAACAAAATGTGTTGAAAAAAAAATGCATTAAATGCTTTCACCCACTTCCATCAACTAATGACTAGTGATGTAAGTTAGTGGGTCCCACCACTTAAATTCAAAATTCAAGTTAGCTTGCTCAAACACATTTGGGCCCGGATTCATTTAATCAGATTAAACAAATTTTCCGTCGTGACGTAATTAAATCCAATTTAATTAAATAATAATGCCTAGAAAAATTATTACAAAAGTCACTTACAAATTAATTCGTTCTCCCGAATTAAAATCCAATTTTAATTCCGCATTGAAATCCAATTTCAATTAATATATCTAATATATTATTTAAACGACTAATTCCAAATTTAATCGCGTTCTCTCTTCTATTCGAATTTTATCCCAGATAAATTATTGCCGCAATTAATCCCAGATTAATTTTCTCTCACTCATAATTAATCCCAAATTAATTCTGTTCGAGTCAAATATTATCGGTGAATCTTTGGGAAGCGACCCAAGAGATCCTTGGATATGTTGGTAGTAAATCCGGTTGTCGGAATGTCCGTCACGTGCGTACTGCGTACCACGTTCTCACCGATTTACAAGACATGGTTGGCTTCTAGCAAAGCATCGTGCCTACCCAATTCTCTAGAAATATTCAAAGAAGAATATATAATCTGTATCAGGCATAATATACTATGTATTGCGTATTATGATCCAATATCAGATGTCACATGCTAGGCCTGGGGCTGGAATTGTGTCTGCCCCGTACGAAACATATATAAGATCACTAGCAACTAGTCTATGTAATCGGATAATCATGACCTTTTCATACTATCCCGATAGTTGCAGCGTTTAAGAGTACTAGTTCTGTATCCCTACGTGATCATCATCTCCATATGACTGAAGTGATACTTCCATCTTGACATCACACCCAATACACTACGATTCTCAGTATACCCAGAAGAGGCGTACGCAGAACCTGTTAAAGCTCCGGACGACCAAAACCAAAATATACTGATTGTCGCAATTATTAGCGATGTAAGTCTCAGGTTAAGACCACATACACCTACCCTGATTCGGATTCCCGTAGACACATAGTCATACTACTAATGGGATTCCGATGGGTCTATCTAGAGCGAAACTGTTACCGGTCCAACGGCTAACAAAACCTCCTATCACACTTGCATAAGTATCCAATACTTAAATATATGAGAACTATGTTGTTAAGCTTCCATAACGCGCACAAGTGTAATACTAGTCTATTCCGCATTATCGATGTTCAGTCTCGATAATACTACGACTATGGATATTTAATGATTAAACCGTTCGTGGATTAATAATGTCTCATATCTTATTAATCCGGAACTAATCATAAGGACTTTTATCATTTATATATTTCCAAGTAATCCAATTACAAAATGATAAAATAGCAATTTCCTTTGTCACATAGTTAATTTGTACAAAAACATAATGTCTTTTACAAATAGTGATGCTATGGGTCATAATTGTCCAACAATATACACAAGGCTCATCGAAGTTCTGCTCAAAGTTATAAGACTTGATAGTCGTATCAAATCTTATATTTCAAGATCTAGATGTTTTTTTCAGTGCATAAATGGACCTTTGTAGCTTGTAAACCTTTTGCTCTTGACCTTGGGCAACGAATCCCTCTAGTTGTGCCATATAGATGCTCTCATCAAGACTACCATTCAAGAATGATGTCTTGACATCCATTTTTCATATCTCATAGTAATAATATGTGAGAATGGATAAAGAGTGTAAATAGACTTAAGCATGGCTACTGTCGAGAAAGTCTTTTTATAATCAACTCCCTCTTTCTGGGTATAACTCTTGGCCAATAGTCTCACTTTAAGGATCTGAACCTTCCCATCTATTCCTCTCTTCCTCTTGTTGATCCACTTGCAACCTATAAGATGTACGCCATCAGGTTGGTCTACAAGCTCCCAAACCGAGTTGGAGTACATTGACTTCATCTCGAGATTCATGATTTTGAGACATTCATCTTTCTCAAGGTCATCCATTGTACTACAATAGTTCAATGGATCATCTATATCATTATTAGAGGTGACAAATTATAACTCTCTAACTCCTAGATAATGATCAGGTTGTTATATAACCCTCTCACTGTCTATAGGTGGTAAATCCTCCTGATGTATTTGCATTTGACGTTCAAATTTCTAAGATGCTACATTATTGTTAATAACTATTATTGACGGTGCACTGGTTGAACAAGTAAGTCCATCCTCGAGTACTACTCTACTACGAGGTTTGAATTTCTCATATAGTCTTCATAAAAAACGTGACATTTCCAAAACAAACACTTTTTTATCTTCTATATTATAGAAGAACCCACCCTTAGTCTCCTTAGGATAGCCTATAAATAGGTACATATGGGAACGAGGTTCTAAATTTGTAGCCTTAAACTTCAGCACATTTGCTAGACACCTCTATATGCGAAAATGTCACAATCTAGCTTTACGACTGCTCCACAACTCTAAGGGTGTCTTAGAAACAGACTTAGATGAAACTATGTTAATGATATACATCACCGTCTGTAATGCATATCCCAATAACATAATAGATAATGAACTGTAACTAAACATTGATCTCATCATGTCTAGTTAGGATTGATTTTTATTTTCTGTAACACAATTCTGCTGCGGTGTTCCAGGTGGTGTGAGTTAGAACACTATCTAATGCTCAACTAAAAATTCCTCTAATTCATTATCGAGGTATTCACCTCCACGATCTGATCATAGAGTTTCGTTGGTTTTGCCTAATTGTTTCTCAACCTCAGCACAATATTCTTTGAATTTTTCAAAAGTATTTGACTTGTGTCGTATTAGATAAACACACATATATCTGGAATAGTCATCGATACATATGACGAAGTATTCATAACCGCCTCTTTCTCTTATATTTATTAGTTTTAAGACGTCCGAATGTACGGGCTCGAATTGTTCATTGGCTCTTAGTCATTTTTCCAGTAAAAGGTCTCTTGGTCATTTTACCTTCTAGACAAGACTTACAGACTGTTAAGGTGCCAAACTTTAACTGGCCTAAAGATATGCTCTTTACTAATTTATTTATCATGTCAAATTTAATATGGCCAAGTCTAAAGTGCCATAGATATGTGTCATCATGAGACGTCTTTTACCATTTTATTTTGGAGTTTTCAACCCTAAACATTTCAATATAGAGCTCTGAGTTATGTGTTTATGGCATTCACACATATAAGTTTTTTCCAATTTCTTGTACATATTGGTAATCCATTTATTGAAACAATTAATAAATTATTATTAAAAGGAACTGAAAACCCATCATCCAAAAGTCTAGACACAAAAAAAAATTCTCGTGAAAACCAGGAATGAAAAACACATTGTTCAACTTTAAATAACTATTATCTAAAAATTGAAAACTTGTAACTCTCACTGTTCTTGCTTAAAATGCATCCCATGTACCGACTCTCATGGTGAATTCACCTTCAAGAAAATCCCTTCATGAATTAAGTAGCTATAAAGAAGAACAAACGTGGTGAGTGGCTCTAGAATCTATAATCCATGTGGATTTGTCATCCTACACTAATAAAGATTTAATTACAAGTGATCATATTTACCGATGGTGGCCTTCTTTTTTTCTATCTCTGTAAAGTATTTAGGACAATTCATTTTCCAATACCCATTATTATTACAGTGGAAACATTTTCCTTTGGGCTTGGTATCCTTGGAGTTCTTCTTGTTCTTCTTACCTTTAACTTTAGCCTTAGTATTTTTATTCCTCTTCTTTGTTGATTTGGAAAACTCAGTAACATTTACCTCTCCACTAGATTTATGAGGGTCTATCAGTATGAACTCGAAATGGGTGAGCTTATTTAGCACTTGTGTAAGAGTGAGTAGTTTGTATCCCAAGTAAACAAAGGCAGAAAATGTGTCAACATTCAACCTTGAGATTAGGTTTAGGTTCCTATGAGGAATGAATGGTTTCCATAACAAAGAAGATCCAAGTTGTAACCTCGAGGATATGACTCATTCCAAATCATTGAGAGTATTAATGATAATACCTATAAAATGGATCTTTCGGGTGAGTATTGTTGGGGTTTTGGGCGAAGGGCGTAGCGGAAGCGCGGTTCGGGCGAAATTGTAATTTAAAACTTTTTCAAATTACCGAATAAATTATTCAATATCTAATATGAATAATTTATTCATATTTCACCTAAACCTAATATTCAATATCAAATATTGACATAAATAAGGTTGAAACTTCATGAAATTTTTACGAAAATCGTTTTTCCGTAAAATAACGCAAAACGCTTTTTTGACTGAACCGACCACCTGACACTTATGGGGACTGCCCAGGTCAGTCCCAATAGTGTCAGGACAGTTCATGGGCTGCCCGAACAGTGACGGATTCACTATTTGGGTAGCTGTCACCGGTTGACTCAAAAGTCACCCGATAACGCCGTTTTTGGCCGTTTTCGCTTATTTCAACTCGGAAACACTTTCCGGCAATTGTTCAAACTCCCAAAACACATCCACTACATTCATATGACATCAAATTCATCAAAAACATTTCCAGTTTTAACATATCTGATCAGAAAACCGAAAATTGCCATTTTTCATGCTTTAAATCCAAATTTTCAATATTAATCAAATTAATCTCAACACCAATTAAAAGTCACCACACATGAAGAACTCTAGAACAATTATAGGAATAATAAGAGTGGCTATCACACTCTAGAATGACAACAAGGTTGTCCAACAACAAATTGAACTCAAATTACTATAATCTAGTTCAATATACATTCACATATGCTTCAAACTTCCAATTCATCCACCACAACCAAAAGCCCCAAATTTAAGAAACTAAGGAACCCTAGAACCATTCTAAGAATTCAAGAAAACATGAAACTAATTTTCAAGCTTGGGTTGTAGAAGATTACCTTTTAATCTCTTGATTTCCAATCATTTTTCTTTGAATTTTCCTTTGTTTCTTCAAGATTTGAACAAGCAAATCCTAGGCTAATTCTCTTTGAAGCTCTCGGAAATAGTGGGTTTCATTAAGGAAGAAAGCAATTTATTTTTTTAATTTAAAACCCTTATTTCCGACTTAGTGAAGGGATTTTTCATGAATTTAAAATTTTAATCAAATTAAAATTATATTACACTTTATATTTACCAATCAAAATGGAACACATAAAGTATAATTAATTCATGACATGTGTTCCAATTATATATCACCATTTATCATACTAATTATGACAAATGGATAAGATATTTAATTTTCAATTATTTAATTATTTAACAATTAAATAACTAAATAATTAAATAACATCCATATATGTATTTTTATTTACATTAAATAACAAATACATATATTTATGGCATGTGTCAAAATCTCATTTGACAAATAATTAATGTGTATCTAATCGTATTATGTATCAAATATAAATACACAATAATTACGATCGACCAAAAATCCCTTAAAGCATGTGTTATCGTTTAACCGATTAAACGATTCGAATTAACTCATTTAATCCGATGAAGAATAATGAATAATCCATATTATTCATATCGAGTTGCCCAAGTGCTCAACGAGTACACTTCATATTGTGGGACTCTCTAAGTTTAGGTTTATCCGTCACGAAATCCAATTTCATGTCCATAATTCACCCACTCATGAATTATGACGACCACGGATAATCTCGCTAAATTATACAAGCTGAGGTCACTACATACATATAATCCCTCTGTCACAGGCTATCCATATTATACATGGGGTATAGATAAAAATGTCAAACCCGTTCGGTATAATATAGTCGACTTTCAATTTATGATCTCTAAATAACACTCAGAACTGAGATCCAAAGTTATACCATGGCCATGGATTTACTAGATCGTAAACACGTACAGATGCCTATGCCCTGTACACATGACTAACGGATCCTCTCTTGATACGCACTGGATATCATGAGCATCAGTCCACACCCAACGAACAGGCGGAGGTCTGATCTAAATAGATCAGGGACGTGACTACCATCAAAGTGTGGAGGATAACTCATATATCCCACTGTGGTATCTCAAGTCAAAGAACCACTATGCTTGCTCAACTCGAGAAGATTCCTATTGACATTGGTGTACCATCTATTAGGAAATCTTCAGTGAGTCGTTCAGTGTCTTATCAAATAAATACCTACATGTCTATACTAGAAATTATAATTATTGACCCACGTATGTTAGGAATTTGGAAAACCGTTCAACACAGAAGTTGTAGCTCTCGGTCTAAGCTTTTCGACGATATAAAATTCATAAAAATTGGAGGTTTTATGAGAAAGTTAAGGCCCAATTACTAAAGATTGTTCAGAACAGAACATAAGATAATTTTCGCGTCAGAATTTCAAGGGACTTATCGAATGTCCCAAATGCCATTTTATGAGCACATACATGCTCAAACATAAATTATATCAAGTATTATACCTCCGAACTATAATAATCGTCAGGCTCTGGTAGTGTACAAGTCGTCGGGATCACCGAATGTTACAAAAATAGAAAATATATCACGATCGAGGTGATTCTTGAATCATTGAACTCATTTTTCCGAGACGAACAAATTTTTTTTGATTAATTTTCCAAATTTCGAGCGGAAGGGCCTCAATTTAGATAATTTCAACTTCAACCCAATGTTATTGGCCAAAGTGCAATAAAGCAAGGACCATATTGTAATTTCTTAAAATTATTTTATAAAAGCCAAACCAAAAGTGTATGATTATTTTAAAAAAAACCCCAAGCCATATACACACAGTGAGAGACGTGAGGAGAGAGAAAGAAGTGGTGGCCAGTGCACGGTTGGCCGTCCACCCCCGGCGGTGTGCGTCGGATTCGTCTAGAGCAAGTTGGCCAAGTGGTGGCCGGTGATTCTCCATTTGGTGGCCAGAGCGGTGAGTAAAAGGGGCGAAATGCACGGGCTTCTTAGGCTCGATCTGGCTAGTCTGAGCTCCTTTTCGGGTCAAATAATATACAAATCAAAGCCATCAAAGAGTAATACAAGATGAAAGTGATGGTTGATTCGATCTGTGATCAATGACACATAAAACGAGGCAAAAATGAATTGTCTATGGGACCCACATAGTTCAGGTGTTACAAATGGAATTTCGACCACACCAGCGCATTCGTGAGGTCATATTGAGTCAATTGGTGACCTCAAAAGCTCGGTAAGATGCTTCGGTCAAAATTCCTTAATTTTAGTATGTATCTGAAGCTTTTCGAAAAGCTTGGAGGGCTTCCAATAACATCCGCAATGCATCAAATTGCTATATTATGATTGATTATGCTTGAAAAGAGAGTACGTATGTGGTGAGGACTTTCGGATTTGTGTGGAAGAGATGCCAAAATTCTATAGATAAGTAATTTAGTGTAAAATCTAGAAAATATTACAGTGAGTGAGTTATCAAAGTATAATATATGTAAATGGTTGTCCTATAGAGATGACATTGATAAGTTTGTGGATATTTACATATATTTGATTACTATTTATTTTTTTTATAGTTACTTGATATATTTAAGACGTAAGTTACTTACTGAGCTTTATAGCTCACACCCCAACAGTTTGTTAGTTTTGCAGGTTCACATCGGACTTAAAGAGCTAGTCGATTAATAGAGACGTCTTGAAGACAACGAAACACCTCGATGCAGTCAAGATGGTCTTAAGTCGTTGTGTAGTCTTGGGATGTGTAATAGGCTCCAACAACCATAGTTTTATTTACTTGTAGCATATGTATAAGTTTAAACATGCTGAACACGAAGTTGCTTATAGGTATCTGTTTAAAAGTCAGGTCAGAGGTCTATTTGCATATGAGTTGATATTGGTCGCCTTTGAATTTATTTACAAGTCATCTCGAGGTGCTGGAATTTGATCTACGTTGGATGATTTTTAGCAGAGGTCATGCCGAAATTTTAGTAGCATCAGAGGATTATGGAGGTGGGGTTTCCTGTCTCCTACAAGTAGTATCTTGGCACAGAAGGGATATTACAAATATTAGCGATATTTTTTAATAAATGTGTATTTTTTTAGTGTTCATCAACTCCTCTGAATATGATAAATTACATGAATTATGTGACTTGTTAAGAAAGAAGCATAAGTTGATAAAAAAATGAGCATTCATCCTTATTATATTATTATGCATTAATTGTTGAGAAAAATGGAAGACATGAAAAAAAAAATCGCATGCTTAACAGATGAGAAGCTAAAACTTGAAAAGAGCATATCTAGCATGTCATATAGCTCTAGTACATGTGAATGCAACGCCTTGAAAGAGGAAAAAATTATATTAAGTAAAACGGTTGTTGATTTGACCTCAATAGTAACAAAACTCACTTTTGGAGAGAAATTTTAATATGCTACTTGGATCCTAAAGATGTGTATTTAATAGAGAACGATTAGGATATAAGATTTACATCAAAAAAAATTTTTGAAAAATTATTTTTTTAAGGCATCCACCTCTTACACATGTTACTAGTGATTTAAATAACACATGTCATGCATGCAATAAAAAAGACATAAGATATATGATTGCATGTATAAGAAGGAAAAAGTGAATGCATGGGTTCCCAAGGAACTAAGATTAACCCAATGGACCCAAGAAAGTTTGGGTACCAAAATATGCTTGAAAGATTAAGTAGGTGAAGCTTTAGGAAAAAGAAATCAATGAGAAATGCAAATGATTCCAAAGATTTAACAAAAAATGAAGAAAGATCTAAAAAAAAGAAGATAAAATTCAACCTCAAAAACAGATAAATTTTAAAAATGGCGGTTTTGTCACTTGGTTACAATGGTAAAAGATAAAATTCATGCTTATGGAAACATTGGTATTGTTTCCTCCATCTTAGTTAAGTATACTTAAATTTTTTAAATGAATTGAACTTGAATGTGAAACATGCTATTGATTGGGGATTTTAAGCTAAATTGTATGAACCTATGGATGATTGTATCTTTTTAATCACTATTGGTATCACATTGAGTATATGGACACATATGACCATTTTGAATACTCTTTTAATATGCTTTGTCATTGATCATTATTGGTTAAAAAAACATAGATATTGGTATAACTTTAATTATTTTGATGATTTATGCTTGAATATTAAATGTTATGATAAAATATGAGAAAATGCTAAGTGTGCATGTTTATAAACTTTATGATTATGTTTTGTTCACATGTTTGTGATATCTCTTTGCGCGTAATCTTTGCTTACCATCCTTTTTGATAATGCCAAAGGGGGAATAATCATATAATAAGATAAAACTTATCTTTCCTTACTTGTAGCATATGTATAAGTTTAAACATGCTGAACACGAAGTTGCTTATAGTTATCTGTTTAAAAGTCAGGTCAGAGGTCTATTTGCATATGAGTTGATATTGGTCGCTTTTGAATTTATTTACAAGTCATCTCGAGGTGCTGGAATTTGATCTACGTTGGATGATTTTTAGCAGAGGTCATGCCGAAATTTTAGTAGTATCAGAGGATTATGGAGGTGGGGTTTCCTGTCTCCTACAAGTAGTATCCTGGCACAGGTGGGATATTACAAATATTAGCGATATTTTTTAATAAATGTGTATTTTTTTTAGTGTTCATCAACTCCTCTGAATATGATAAATTACATGAATTATGTGACTTGTTAAGAAAGAAGCATAAGTTGATAAAAAATGAGCATTCATCCTTATTATTATTATGCATTAATTGTTGAGAAAAATGGAAGACATGAAAAAAAAATCGCATGCTTAACAGATGAGAAGCTAAAACTTGAAAAGAGCATATCTAGCATGTCATATAGCTCTAGTACATGTGAATGCAACGCCTTGAAAGAGGAAAAAATTATATTAAGTAAAACGGTTGTTGATTTGACCTCAATAGTAACAAAACTCACTTTGGGAGAGAAATTTTAATATGCTACTTGGATCCTAAAGATGTGTATTTAATAGAGAACGATTAGGATATAAGATTTACATCAAAAAAAATTTTTGAAAAATTATTTTTTTAAGGCATCCACCTCTTATACACATGTTACTAGTGATTTAAATAACACATGTCATGCATGCAATAAAAAAGACATAAGATATATGATTGCATGTATAAGAAGGAAAAAGTGAATGCATGGGTTCCCAAAGGAACTAAGATTAACCCAATGGACCCAAGAAAGTTTGGGTACCAAAATATGCTTGAAAGATTAAGTAGGTGAAGCTTTAGGAAAAAGAAATCAATGAGAAATGCAAATGATTCCAAAGATTTAACAAAAAATGAAGAAAGATCTAAAAAAGAAGAAGATAAAATTCAACCTCAAAAACAGATAAATTTTAAAAATGGCGGTTTTGTCACTTGGTTACAATGGTAAAAGATAAAATTCATGCTTATGGAAACATTGGTATTGTTTCCTCCATCTTAGTTAGGTATACTTAAATTTTTTAAATGAATTGAACTTGAATGTGAAACATGCTATTGATTGGGGATTTTAAGCTAAATTGTATGAACCTATGGATGATTGTATCTTTTTAATCACTATTGGTATCACATTGAGTATATGGACACATATGACCATTTTGAATACTCTTTTATATGCTTTGTCATTGATCATTATTGGTTAAAAAACATAGATATTGGTATAACTTTAATTATTTTGATGATTTATGCTTGAATATTAAATGTTATGATAAAATATGAGAAAATGCTAAGTGTGCATGTTTATAAACTTTATTATTATGTTTTGTTCACATGTTGTGTGATATCTCTTTGCGCGTAATCTTTGCTACCATCCTTTTTGATAATGTCAAAGGGGGAATAATCATATAATAAGATAAAACTTATCATACCCTTACCTTTATGTTAAAGGCGAGCATATTTGTACTAATGTGTTTGTCTAAGTTTTATAGAGAAATAATGAATGCAATCATATGTTGAGGAAGATCTATAATCATCAACAAATTTATGTAGGAAATGTTTTCTCTCGTGCAGCGGAAACACCTTAGGCACCAGGATTAACCTTGAAATTTTTTTTTGCCCTCTCCATTTTTTGCCGGATTTGACCAACCTCTGGTCTGATGTTGTGCTTCTATTTTTAACAATATTTCAGCCCCCCGTGCATGGGGTGAACCAAGCTCCTTTACGTTTAAGCCCCGTGTCACGACGCACGGTGATTTGCGTAGCGACGCTCATGTCACAACTTTATGTTTGGATTTTCTTCATGAGTGTGTCACGATACCAAATAGTGTACGTCGCGACACAATCGTCATTGAGTCGTGACACGATAGCACTACCATCGCGACACGCAGAGCCTGGAAGTTTCTGCTTGGTTTTTGTTCTTTGGAGCGTCGCGACAATGTGTGGGAGTCGCGACGTGCTGACTTGTTCCTGAAAGTTTGTGTGCTGTCTTGAGTGCTTTCCTGGTACTATATCCAAGCTCCAAACACAAAACCTGCCATGTGTATAGAGAAAGAAAGAATAATAAAATTTGTTCCAACTCCGAATGATCTTTCGAGATATGTCTCACTACCAACAAAAAGAAGTGTGGGCTTCACTCACAAAACCAAAACCCTAAACTCTTTATAGATTCAAATAAGATTTTGAAAACAACTCCCTAAATACTTTAGCGATTGAGTTAATATTTGTCACGCTGGAATTTTTATTTCTTTTTTGTTCTTTTTCTTTTTCTTTCAACACTTGAGAGAAAACACAAACAAAAGTGGCTAGGTTTTTAAGAATGAAAAATCCATCTCTCTCAAGAAAAAACTCAATTTTTTTTTTTTATCCTTAGGGTGAATGTTAAACAAAAAACCTAAGCATATTTATCTCATAAATTCAATCACCACTATTCTCTACACCTGATATTTGCAACAACCAACTTATTAATTGTCATCATAATGAAAATTAAATGTAATAATTAAAAGGTGTAAAATACATTAATGAAATGTTGAACTTTTACAAATCATATTGAAAAATTCATCATTACAAAAATAATAATATGAAATAATTTAATATAAATACATTAAATTAAATGATTATCTCATAATTATTTATTTAATAAAAACCTTATATTAAATATAACATAAAGTTACATGTGTGACAAAATATATTATTAATCCCATTAATAATAATATATGTATGTGAGTATATAATTGAACTATCCAATTATATTCAATTTGCTACAGTATATCGAGCTAACACGGAGACCAAATAGACCTATGGTTCCGAGCTCCAATAATCCTGGAATATTAATTAAACTCCTTAACTAAATATTTCGAATTATTAATTTCGTGTTATTCCACTAAAAACTTGAAGTTGCACTCTCGTTGTCGTAGATGGATAATATACGCCGAACTACATCGGTGTCCATTGATAGAATCATTGCATATGGATTGGCCCTTCACGAGTATCTCATAATTAGAGTCGGGTCATATTGTTAGTTATACCCCTCTAATTATTTTTTACCTTAAGTACCATTGATTCTCTAATGAACAATTTATTCATAACTATTATGAATATTAATCTTTCTATTCGCAATCAAAATACATTAGTGCTCTAATTGTTTAAGTATCGAATCAACCCTTAAGGAAGATACTCATCTACTTCTCGTAAGAAAGAGTGAACTTCATATATATGTAAAACATCCCCAGCTATACACCAAACCATGTCCCCAAAATATGCAGTTATTGGTAGGGATTGCTACATCAACCTCACCTTTATAAACCAAAGGACATAGCTTGCCATGTTGGAGTTTGTAGTACACTCAAGATTCAAATCAATTCATATATGACCATCTAATAGATTGAAATGAATTTATTTATTTAACGGATATTATAAGAAATTCATTTCTATTTGGGTCCAGTCCTATATGATCACATCATATAAGGTGCCTCAATTCTCATGTCACCACATTGACAATCCCGGATCAAGGTTGCTTGACCGGTGCGTAATCACACGCGTATAACGCAAGCGCACCTATCGTTCAAGTAGTATAAAAAGTATCGACCCCTCGAGGACTTAATACCTAATCTATTAATTTTATGAGGTTAAATGATTACTAGTATATAACAGGTTGATTGATTGATTTGAAATAGTGATGATTCTAAATTTAAAAACAAGTAAATAAAATTGCACGAAAGTAGGTTTAAGAAAATTCAATATTAAGAAACTATCTAGGGTTGTGAATCTTCCAATATCATTTTAAAGATGAAGTGGTTATTTCATGTTTGTGTAATATATCAGTTTACTAACCTGGAACACTAAATTATGCGAAAGCCTCTGTCGATGGTCAGCGCAAATACCCAGTATAACCCAATTGAACCATATGTCTATGTCAACCAAATTACCTGGATTCATTTGTTGGGTTCTCTAAGAACAACCTAGGATCAATTAAGCATTAAATCATGTGAATACACAAAGTAAAGTAGCGGAAATTACTCACTTTGATCGGCTAAGGATGTGTAGACAATAAAAATTTTGCCTCTATGGAAGTTGCTCCAAGCTTCTCCTTTGATGTATGTTGAGCTTCCAAGCTTAATTCTCCAGAAATATTCTTTTAAGGAATATATAATCTATGTCAGGCATAGTATACGTAGTATTGCGTATAGCGATCCAGTATCAAATGTCACATTCTAGGCCTGGGGCTAGAATTGTGTCTGCCCCGTACGAAGCATATATCAGATCTCTGGTAACTAGTCTCTATAATCGGATAATCATGACCTAGTCATATTATCCCGATGACTGCAGTATTAAAGAGTACTAGTTCCGTATCCTACGTGATCATCATCTCCATATGACTGGAGTGATACTTCCATCTTAACATCACACCCAATACACTATGATTCTCAATATACCCAGAAGAGGCGTACACAAAACCTGTTAAAGCCCTGGACGACCAAAACCAAAGTATACTGATTGTCGCAAGTATTAGCGATGCAAGTCTCAGGTTAAGACCAAATACACCTACCCTGATTCGGATTCCCATAGACACATAGTCATACTACCAATGGGATTCCGAGGGGTCTATCCAGAGCGAAGTTGTTCCCGTACCATCGGTAAACACAACCTCCTATTACACTTTCATGAGTATCCAATACCAAAATATATGAGAACTATGTTGTTACGCTTCTATAACACGCACAAGTGTAATACTAGTCTATTCCGCATTATCGATGTCCAGTCTCGATAATACTACGACTAGGGATATTTAATGATTAAACCTTAGTGGATTAATACTGTCTCATATCTTATTAATCCAGAACTAATCATATGGACTTTTATCATTTATATATCCCGGTAATCCAATTACAAATGATAAAAGAGCAATTTCCTTTGTCACATAATTAATTTGTACAACAACACCATGTTCTGTAAAAATAGTGATTCCCTGGGTCATAATTGTCCAACATCATTAAGTTAAAGTTCCAATTATTGCTACCTCCGCCTGACAGGTATATATCTATCTTGTAAGGAAATCTATTAAAGGGTTATCTATCCTCAAGGAAGATCGTGGGCTATTAAGTCTAAGGCTGAAACCTAAAATTCATTTGTCAAGTTTATTTTAGATTTACCAGATCAATCTTATTAGTGGCCAATTAACAAGACGCATTAAGCTTAAGACTTAATAAGTAAACCTTTAAATTACCTAAACTATAAAATAACCCCTTATAAACCAGTGATATTAGAATTCATCACAACCCTAGATAACTAACTTAGTTACGACATATAACTAGGGCTAGTAAAAACTTAAATAAAATAAAAGACATAAAGTAAATGCTGAAAAGTAAATTCCTGAAAAGTAAATGACGGAAAGTAAATGCTGAAATTACATAGTAAAAATTAAATGCTGAAAAGTAAATGCTGAAAAGTAAATTACTGAAAAGTAAATGCTGAAAAGTAAATTGCTGAAAGTAAATTGATGAAAAGTAAATGCTGAAAAGTAAATTGCTAAAAAGTAATAAAGTAAAAGTACAATAAAAGAAAATGCTAAGGTAAAAAGATCCACTTTTATTACTTCTATTTTAGATATCTCCCTTAATATAATATATTAAATTTGCATGATAATTACCAACCAGCCATATAGGCTGTATCCAGATTAAGTCAAATTAATAATTAATTAACAACAGACCAATCAGGCGGTATCCAGTTTAGTCAGGTTAAAACCAATTTAAATAATTACCAACCGACCAATATGGCGGTATCCTCGTTAAGTCAGGTTTTAACTAGTTTATATATTATAATTAAGGGAGATTAATCTAAATATTATTAATAAAAGTTTTACCTTTTACCCCAGCAAAGGGGAGTTACCTCCTCATTACTGAAAAGTAAAAACTGAAAATTAAAGAAAGAAAAGTACTGTGCGTAAAAGTAAATTGCGGAAAGTAAAAACTGAAAAGTAAATAAAAGAAAGTGCGAAAGCGGAAATTAATTACTGAAAGCTATAAATAAACAAACAAGATACAATCTTCTTAGTATTCTTAAGGAATTCCTTAGAAGAAAATACGAATTTACAAATGAAATGGCTTGGTATTTATAGGCAAAATTTTGCCCCCATCAAATCATCTACCAAATCCATTATTAATTGCTCCACTAATTGCTCCACCAATTTATTATTAATTGCTCCACTAATTGCTATCATGTTTGGTGCGAGTTTGACTATTTTTATTATTTATTTATTTATTTGCTTGGAAAATGACTTTAATAATTACACATAACACACTTACGGATGTTTCATCAATTACGGTAATGAAATATTCAGAATTCGAAATTATTTTTTTCTTCAAGGTTGTAGATCATTGAGTCTTCTTTAATCTGGAACTTGAATCAGATCAATCCGATATCGGAGTAAAAGGTTATGCCCAAAATACGATAGATGCACAAAACTAGAATTTCCAAAACTGCACTTCGTTAAAACGCCCTTTCAAGTTTCCAATCTCCAAAATTAATATGTCAAGTCCAATATTTGCTCGTATTTGACCAATATTTCGTCCTAAATGATTTCATTGAGTCCCAATATTATTTTATCTGCAAAATAAATTAAAACATATCAAAACGTTCATCAAACCCGAGAAACTAAACAAAATATTAAGTAAAAAGGGGCGGTAAATATTGATGTATTTTCCGCTCATCACACCCCCAAACCTAACATTTTGCTAGTCCTTAAGCAAAACAACAAAATAAAATACAAGAAATAATTAAAATTAAACTAAGTCACTTTCATAAGGATCACAGTTGCATTTAGCGTATGCAACAAGCCTTTAAATCCCTAGGTGTCCCTAGTTGACGAGTTGTAGTCTCGTGAGGGTTTACAGCGACGATACCCACAAACGTCTTATAAAAGTAAAAAGTTAGTAAAACTAATGCACACAAAAGCAAAAAGACAAGAGAAAAGAGAATAAAAAAGTTAGTGACTAAACAGGTGAAACTTCTTATCTAAGTCAATAATTGTTTTGTTTCTTTCTAAATTACCGAATAAGTAAATTCTCCGATTATTTTTACCATTCTCTATATACACAACCAAAAAAAATATTAATCAACTCATTTTGCCCACAATAGTCACAAGTGCAGTTGAAAAGAGAGTAATAATTTTGTCCTAAAGTTATATCAGAATTCACACATTTTTTTAAGCAATGGAATAAATTAATTTTTTTTTCTTGATTTTTGAATTTTTTTTTAATTTATATACAATATCTTCCATCTATGTAGCGAGTGTTGGGTCGGTGGCTCCCAAACTAGTTGGCTTTAGTGCAACAGGTGTTAAGACACCCCTACGGACTTAATTACTCAGATTTCAGATATATATTTTTTTGCAACATCCTTGATCCATGTAGCGAGCTTTGGGCTAGTGACTCCCAAACCAGTTGGCTTTAGGGCACTAGGTGATAAAACACCCATAAGAACTTAATAACTCGGATCTCAGACGTTTTTTTTTACTCCATCGCTTTTTATAGATGTTTCCTCCAATTAAACTGGAGCACTGAATATTTCAAACTTTTCAATTACAGCTCATGTTTGTATGTTACCATGTATGCTGATAATACCTATCAACTGAGCATATGAAGATTCATTTTAGTCAGTTTTATGGAGAATTCACAAATTAAATAATTTAAAAGGAAATAAACAAAAATTAACTTGTTCCGAAATAGGTTGAGATACGTCTCAGGAATAGAAATTCCTTACACAGCTATCTCACACCAATTTCACCTGATTAATCAAATAAAACACAAAAATACAAAATATTTTTTTGTAAAATTTTTCAATTTTTTTTTTGGCTTTTTCAAAAAATTTTGACTAAAAATAAAACAATAAAAATAAGATACAATTTAACTATTCTACTCCCCCAAACATAAATGAGACATTGTCCCCCAATGTCTTAAACAGTAGAAGAAGAGTTTAGAAAACCGTACCTGGTTAGCTGAAATTCTACATCTAAATGAAAATTTAAAGGTTAAGATCCAGATTTATCCGAGGCCTCTTACCACGATCATTATCGGACCAGTTTATCTTGGAAAGAATGGGGTCAATTTGAGGTTCAAAGGCTGAGATTTGGTCAATTAAATCTGGGGCAGTTTTGGCAGTAAAGATGAGTTCTTTTACAGGCTTTGACACGAACCCATTTCTCTAGGCATCATCAAGAAACACACAAAGAAAATCATAAAATCCCTAAACATTGTACAGTCCAAGCGGTTTCTGGTGTATGTTCAAGTTTGCCTAAGATAGTACTGTAAAAATTTCCTCTATCGTGCCCAAGCCTCCTGTCAAAGCAATAAAAGCATCAGCACGGTTAATCATCTCTACCAGTCATTCAGACATACCTAGCACGATTAGTTCCTCGCCGTTTGATGATCCAATAAGATTCACCTCCGCCAAGGGTTTTGGGATGATTCCCAAGACTTGACTGCCTCCATCATGTACAGCCTTTGAAACGATCCCCATTGGTCCAAGATTGCCACCGCCATATACTAAGTGCATATTCCTTACAGCAATGACTCGACCCAATTCATGTGCCGCTGTTACGTATTCTGGTTTAACACCAACACTGGTACCGCAAAACACACAGATGTTTTCAACTCGTCTTCTTGAAGTAGCTTCCATTTTTATCTGGATGCATTCAAAGGTGCAATGATGAGTTGAATTTATAACACCTGAAAAGGGTGAGTAAAATAATAGCACTAGTACCTGCCAAATGACAATTATTAGTTAACAGTAAAATAAATCGTGATAGTCAAAAAGGTTTGGATCCTGTCGGAGAAAATAAAAGAAAACAACAAAATAAATTACAATTATTAGGAAAAGACAAAGAGATATAATATCTACAAATATTTATGGCTTAATTGACGTCTATGCGTCAAGGACAAGCTTCCCATCCAATTTTCTTATAAATTGGCAAACATGGTCTTTTTGAGTAGATTCCCGAGACTTAACTGTTGTCTTTCTTTTTGAAATTGTGTATGTAATTTGCGAAAAGACTATGTGAATATATCAATTGGGATGCGTCTTAAGAGTCGAAGATATATCATCTAAAGACTCCTTACTCAAGCCATCCCTAATGAATTTAATTTTGTCTTCGCGATTATCAGACACCATTCCTAAAGAACGACAACGAGTATTGCAATTTCAACGTGCACATTTGTAACAAACACCCATTTACTTAGCTCTATGTTTCTTTGCATAGCTTTGCATAGGTTCTTCTTCCAAAACCATGCAGATGTGAAATAAAAGAGTCAGAAGACTCACCTGCCAGTTAGACCCGTGCTTCAATTACCCAACGAATGTCATTAGGAACACCATGGATCGTTAGTAATCTCATCCGTTCCAAGCGAGCTTTGTAAAATTTCATCAGAGATTTTTGAGGGAGAGAAGGAAATTGCTTCTGAATATTTGTGAGAGCTTCTTCCATCGTGAATGAAATGACTTTACCTGCAAAAAATTAAACACACAAAAATAAAAACACAAGATCACAATATATACACAAATTGCAAGGGTTGCCTCCCTACGAGCGCTAAGTTTAACGTCGTCAGCTAGACGTGACTTCTCGAACGTTTGGCTGGATCTGAAAGTGTGACACTTTCTTTTTGTCGCTCAAATGATTCTCCCCAGTAGTGCTTGACACGTTGACTGTTAACCTTGAGTGTGTTGTTGGTGTTGGGATCTAGTAACTCAATAGCTCCATATGGTAAAACCTGAATGATAAAAAATGGGCCTGACCACCTTGATTTCAAGTTTCCAGGGAAAAGTTTCAACCTTGAGTTGTACAACAACACATGCTGCCTTGGTTCTAACTGTCTGTGCACTATTTTTTGGTCATGCCATTTCTTGGTCTTTTCTTTGTACATCTGGCATTCTCATAAGCCTGTAGACGAAACTGAAGGGGTCTGATAGGGGTGAATCCGGTAACGCAGCGGAAGCGGTGAAAATCCGATTTTCAGATTTCAAAACTTTTTCTCGGATTAATTAAATAAACATATTTATTTAATATCCCAATAATCAAATAATGAAATAAAATTTCAATTGAATCAAATTCAAGTGAAATTACCAAATTACCCTTATGTGGTATTTTGTCCGTTTTAGTCCGAAATTGATCCAATCAATTTTGAATGATTCTAAATCATTTCTAGGATGAATTTATCATGCTCAAAACATCAAAACACCATAGGACACAAAAAACCCCAAATTCCCTCACATTGCCGTGAGCTCCATTTGGAGGGCATATTGACCATTTGGTCATTTCATGTCTCAAAACTCATCTTAATGAAATCCAATCAACATGAAACTTTGCATGCATCTAATACACACCCAAATGCTCAACATATCTCAAAACCCCCAAATTTAGAATTGGTTATAAACCCTAATTTCTCAATTTCAACAAATTGGGCAAATTGGACTTAATACACCAAATCAATTACTTCAATCATCAATCTTTCATCTAATTCAAGTCTCAACACAATGAAACAACTCAAGATCAAATATAGGTCATTTAAGAGTGGGTCAACAACTCTAGAATAGCAACATGGTTTCATAAACCTTAAAAGAATACATATAACTGCACTAGTTACACTCTTTGTTCATCATACATGCTCAACACTTCTAAACAAATTTCCATCATCAAAAACCACAAGAAATAAAGAAAAGAATAACTTAAGAAACTCATGAGAGGTAGCCTAGATCATAAGGAACAAATTCCTCTCTAATAGTAAGTTTAAGAAACTTACAAAATCCAAGCATTTTCTTTGGTTTTTTTTTCTTCCTTCACTTTCTTTCTTTGCCTTTCTTCAATGGAATTTTGTTTGTGATAAAGTGTATTAGGTTAAGTGAAATGAAAAATGAAAAACAATTTATATGTGTAACAATTACACCTTGGCCGAAATTCATGGCCAAATTCAAGAAATTGTAATTTCAATTTAATTTCACATTATCATAATGTCAACTTGCACAAATATCTTATAAACTACTTTATTAGATATTTATCTTGGTCAACAAATGCAACTAATGTCATTTACTTTAATTATCCTAACATAAGATATTTATATTTTAATTAATTTAATCATTTAACAATTAAATAATTAATTAATTAATCAAATACAAATATATTAAATATATGTATAATATTTACATTAAATATTAAAAACATATATTCATTTAGGAAATAAGTCAAATAACTCATTTTGACTATTAATTAATGTGTATTTAAATTAATCAAGTATTAAATGTAAATACACAATAATTAAGTAAATGACTATCTAGTGTCTTTAGCATGTATCTGCGTTTAACCATTAAACGACTTTATAAATAATCAATATTATTTATTTATGTTGCTCTAGTGCTCAACGAGTATGTTTCATTATTGAGACTCTCTAGGTTCAGGTATATCCGTCACGAAATCAAATTTCATGTCCATAATTTATCCACCCGTAGATTATGACGATCACGGATAATCTCGCTAAACCATACAGGTCGAGGTCATCGCAAATGTATAATTCCTCCGTCACAGGTATCCGGATAAATCCCAGAGATATAGATATGAACGTCAAATCTCTATCGGGATTATCCAGTCGACTATTCTATTAGCAATCTCAAAAAGAATGTTTAGAACTAGCTTCTAAACTTACCACGGGCCCATGGTTTTATCTGATTGCTAATCATATGGACTACCTATGCTCTGGTACACAGAACTGACGGATCCTATCTTGACACACATAGGACACCCTGAGGATCTATCTACACCCAACGAACATGCAGAGGTCTGATCTAAATAGATCGGTGACGTGACTGCCATCTAAGTGTAGAAGATGTCTCATGTGCCCACAATGGCATCTCAAGTCTAAGAATCACAAGTGCTACTCAACCCAAGAAGATTCTTATTGACGCTGGTGTACCATCCATTAAGAATCTTCGTGAGTCGTTCAGTGTTTATCCACTATAAACACCTACACGTCTATACTAGTCTCCAAGACTTATGGTTCATTGAGAAACCATTGGAATCATATATTCCAGTATACGACATGTACCGGTCTCAACGGGTTTACTATACTGACCAAGTAGTGTAAACCTTGACCAGGAACTGTCTGAGAATGACAACGTCATGATACGACTCAATGTCCGTTGCGACGCTTCTGCAACTGTATCATGACTAATCATTCTAGGGTCATTACGTATTTACCATATAAAAGATTAGATTATATTATAGAAACTGCATATATTATTACTAATAATAATGTTTTACAGAAGTATTTAACAAAATACAACCGGGAATTGGCGCTCTGAGCACCAACCCCTACAAAATCTCCCACTTGCTCTAGTGCCAATATCGATTGTATCTAATACCCATCGACTCCACGTGTTTATCAAATAACTTCGGAGGTATGGCCTTCGTCAGCGGGTCTGCTACGTTGTCTTCACTCGGTACCTTGCACACGACAATATCCCCTCGCGACACGATCTCTCGAATGATGTGGTACTTGCGTTCCACATGCTTCGACTTCTGATGCGCCCTCTGTTCCTTTGCTTGCGCAATGGCTCCAGTATTATCACAGTATAACGGAATCGCATTCTCGATACTTGGGACAACTCCCAATTCTGTGATAAAGTTCTTTATCCACACAGCCTCTTTTGCGGCTTCAGAAGCTGCAATATATTCCGCCTCAGTGGTGGAATCAGCTGTAGATCCCTGTTTGGAACTCTTCCAACACACTGCACCTCCGTTAAGGGTAAAGACAAATCCAGATGTAGACTTTCTATCATCGGGATCCGATTGAAAATCGGAGTCTGTATACCCGTTAACCTGCAGTTCATTTCCTCCATAAATTATCAACTTATCCTTAGTACCTTTAAGATACTTTAGGATATGTTTAATGGCCATCCAATGGTCATTACCTGGATTGGACTGATATCGACTGGTTACGCTAACAGCGAAACTGATATCAGGCCTCGTACATAACATGGCATACATTATGCTACCCAAACACGAAACATAAGGTTGGTTAGACATTCTAACCTTCTCATCTTCTGTTTGTGGACACATCTTCTTGGAAAGATGAATCCCATGTCTGAACGGTATGTTTGCTGTCTTACAGTTACCAAAACTATACCGTTCCAAGATCTTATCTATGTACGTTGATTGGGATAACCCAATCAGCCTCCTTTGTCTATCTCGATAGAGTTTTATCCCTAAAACATAGGAAGCTTCTCCCAGGTCCTTCATGGAGAAATTCTTACAGAGATATGCTTTAACGCTTTGTAACATACCTAAATCATTCCCAATGATTAGGATGTCATCAACATACAGGACTAAAAATACGACCATGCTCCCACTGGCCTTCTGATACACACACAGGATTCTTCCGAATTCTTAAGAAAACCAGACGATCTGATAATCTCGTCGAATCGAAGATTCCAACTTCGTGAAGCTTGTTTAAGTCCATAAATGGACTTCTTAAGCTTACAAACCATACCCGAGGTTTGGATGGATGTGAAACCTTCCGGTTGTTCCATATAGATTTCTTCATCAAGAAACCCATTTAGAAAAGCCGTTTTGACATCCATTTGCCAAATCTCGTAGTCATGATACGCAGCTATAGAAAGCAAAATCCGGATAGACTTAAGCATTGCTACCGGCGAAAAAGTTTCATCGTAGTCGACGCCAGGTCGCTGCGTGTAACCTTTTGCTACCAGTCGGGCCTTGTAAGTTTCAACCTTACCGTCAGGCCCGCGCTTCCTCTTGTAAACCCATTTACAACCGATAGGAACAATTCCTTCGGGAAGCGGAATCAAGTCCCAAACTTGATTTTCATGCATTGAATCTATCTCGGATTTCATGGCACTTTGCCATTTCACGGAGTCGATGTCCAACATCGATTCTCTATAGGTGAAAGGATCGGTCTCTTCAACTAAGAGAACATCCAGACTCTTTTCTTGTATCAAATACAAGCGTTCAGGAGGTCTAGATACCCTTTCGGACCTACGGAGTGTGTGTGTTGAAGGTCCTTCATCTACTTGAACCTCAGGTTCCTCCGTTGGTTCGTTGTTTTCAGGTTGGACTTCATCAAGTTCAACCCGTCTATGATCACTTCCTTCTGACAAAAATTCTACTTCTAGAAATTTTGCGAAGCGAGCTACGAAGACATTTCGATGCTCGGTATCATAGAACAGATATCCCCTCGTATTTGAGGGATATCCAACAAACCTAAACTTTTGCCCTCGAGGCGAAAGCTTACTTTGCTGAGTCACCCTGACATAGGCAGGACAACCCCAAACCTTAATATAATTAAGATTCGGTCTCCTACCGAACCATATCTCATACGGTGTCGTAGGAACAGCCTTTGAAGGAATCTTATTCAAAAGATGTGCGGCTGTTAAGAGACAGTAACCCCATAAGTAATAGGGCAAATCTGTGAAACTCAACATCGATCGGACCATATCCAATAAAGTCCGATTTCTCCTTTCAGATACACCATTGTGCTGTGGTGTACCTGGAGGAGTATATTGAGCGAGAATCCCATTCTCCTTCATATATCCATGAACTCACCACTCATATATTCGCCGCCTCGATCTGATCGAAGGCATTTAATATATTCCCAGTCTGTTTTTCTACTCATTTCGGAACTCTTTGAACTTTTCAAAGGTTTCCGATTTATGTCGCATCAAATAGACATAACCGTACCGTGACAAATCATCGGTAAAGGTAACGAAGTATGAATAACCACTGTGAGCAGTTTGACTTAGTGGACCACATACATCAGAATGTACGAGTTCCAATAAGTTAATGGCACGGTGTCCAACACCAGAAAATGGGGCCTTGGTCATCTTACCCTGAATACAGGATTCACAAGTTGGATAGGATTCAATGGTAAGATCTGGTATCAAACCATTCCTAACCAACTGGGTAAGGCGTTTAACGCCAATGTGACCAAGTCTCATATGCCAAAGTTCAGTATTATTAATTTCAGGTAATCTACGTTTATTAACTCCAGTATTTAATATATCTTTAGAAGTTTGCAATGTATAATGACCATGCTGATTTGGACAACTAAGGATCTGAATATTATTTCTATCATATAAATACAAAGAACTATTCTTATTCATACAAAAGCCTTCTGTATCAAGTACAAAAAGTGATATAATATTAGCGACACATCCTGGTACAAAATGACAGTCATTAAGCAAAAGTGTCCCATTCGGCAATGAGATCTCGCATACTCCCACTGCAACTGCATCCAAAGAGTCTCCACTCCCGAACCGCAACTGCATCTCCCCTGGCTTCAGCCTCCTACTTCCTTCAGCACCTGTAACGAATTGCAAATGTGAATGGGACAAGCAGAATCTAAAATCCAGCTGGATGGATGTAACGGCTTCACAAGCCAAAGATAAATCAATAACTGGAAAAATAAAAGTACCTGATGTAGATGCTCTGTCTCTCCTGATCTGAGCAATGTAATCTGGACAGTTTCTCTTCCAGTGCCCGACCTTGCCGCAGTGGTGGCATTTGTCTTCAGAAGCCCTTTTGGGCTTGGCTATCTTCGCCTGCTGTGGAGGACCGAAGGCCTTCTTCTTCTTCCCTTTCTTCTTCTTTCCCTTGGACATTCCTAGGGAAGAAGCAGACAGAGAAGTAGATCTAGGTGGGCGAGTCGGGTACTCCATTCTTCAGATCCTCTTCTGCCGTGAGCAACATCCTATGTAGCTCCTGGTAGGTGCAGACTGTCCCGTGCATGTTGAAGTACATCACAAACTGGCGGAATGAAGCTGGCAGAGAACCAAGAATGACACTCCTACCGAGAATGTCATTTAGGATGAGATTATGTTGCCTCAATTGATCGATCAAATCGATCATTTGAAGAAACATGTGGGCTAACACTTTGCCCCTCATCCAGACGCGCATGGAACAGTTCCATGGCGACCTTGTGAACAATAACCTGTTCCTGGTTCTCGAACGATTGTCTTAATCGTGTTATCATACTATAGGAATCTGATGTTCCATAGTATTGTGCTTGAGTTCGGAGAGAGCGAACTAAGGATGTATGATTTAACCCTTAATCATCATCATTCTTCCAAGCTTCAAAAACTTGGCGTTCCTCCTCTGAAGCATCCTCACCCACTGCAAGGGGCAACGGACCCCAAGAACATAACCCAACTTTTCAGAATCGAGGACAATCCTCAAATCCAATTCCCAGTCCGTAAAGTTCTCAGCGCCTTTTAGTTTGTTCGCATCTAACATACGCGCAAACTGGTTTGTGGATTGACCCGCCATCGCAAATCTATCATATAGATCACGAAAAACGGTTAGCAGAAATTAAGCAGTTTCATATAATATCAAAAGCATAAACTAGATCATGGATTTTTAATCTAATATGCCCCTCCCACTAAATCATGCAATACTGTAATCCCAAAACAGAATACAAATATTTAATAATTAAATTAAATATAAATAGTGAAAGGTGGATCCCATGAATATATTTCAGCTCACAGCAGAGGCACGGTCTCGCCTACGTATATTCATCAGGTAGACAACTCATTTGTCAATCACTCAAAAGTGACTCCTAAGTATCCGGTCCTGGCCGTTTCTCGTTGTCGCTGCGAAGGCAGGCCCACAAGGAGACGTACCAAGGTAAAACTCGTCAATGATAAACTCAAGTTACTTACGTAATCCTGACAGCTAGGGCACGTTCAGAATTCCGTTTTTACTTGAATTTATCTAGTATCAGATATACATCCGGTATAAATAAATCTTTATCGGCTACATCCTCACAGCAGAGGCACTGTCTCGGATGTAGTCACAAAGAAGTATTCATAAACCGTATTGACAAGACGGACCATATAACAAGCATCAAATACAAATTACATTTAAACCTTATTATTAGGGATTTTCCGCTAAGTGTCATACACCCTAAATCTAATCAAATTAGTTCCTAATAAGCATGCATAAATCAAGAAAACATGATTAAACATTGATTCAATGTAGGCTAAGCATTTTAAGTGGCCTAGAATCAGACTGGCTCTGATACCATTTTGAAGGGGTCTGATAGGGGTGAATCCGGTAACGCAGCGGAAGCGGTGAAAATCCGATTTTCAGATTTCAAAACTTTTTCTCGGATTAATTAAATAAACATATTTATTTAATATCCCAATAATCAAATAATGAAATAAAATTTCAATTGAATCAAATTCAAGTGAAATTACCAAATTACCCTTATGTGGTATTTTGTCCGTTTTAGTCCGAAATTGATCCAATCAATTTTGAATGATTCTAAATCATTTCTAGGATGAATTTATCATGCTCAAAACATCAAAACACCATAGGACACAAAAAACCCAAATTCCTCACATTGCCGTGAGCTCCATTTGGAGGGCATATTGACCATTTGGTCATTTCATGTCTCAAAACTCATCTTAATGAAATCCAATCAACATGAAACTTTTCATGCATCTAATACACACCAAAATGCTCAACATATCTCAAAACCCCCAAATTTAGAATTGGTTATAAACCCTAATTTCTCAATTTCAACAAATTGGGCAAATTGGACTTAATACACCAAATCAATTACTTCAATCATCAATCTTTCATCTAATTCAAGTCTCAACACAATGAAACAACTCAAGATCAAATCTAGGTCATTTAAGAGTGGGTCAACAACTCTAGAATAGCAACATGGTTTCATAAACCTTAAAAGAATACATATAACTACACTAGTTACACTCTTTGTTCATCATACATGCTCAACACTTCTAAACAAATTTCCATCATCAAAAACCACAAGAAATAAAGAAAAGAATAACTTAAGAAACTCATGAGAGGTAGCCTAGATCATAAGGAACAAATTCCTCTATAATAGTAAGTTTAAGAAACTTACAAAATCCAAGCCTTTTCTTTGGTTTTTCTTTTCTTCCTTCACTTTCTTTCTTTGCCTTTCTTCAATGGAATTTTGTTTGTGATAAAGTGTATTAGGTTAAGTGAAATGAAAAATGAAAAACAATTTATATGTGTAACAATTACACCTTGGCCGAAATTCATGGCCAATTCAAGAAATTGTAATTTCAATTTAATTTCAATTATCATAATGTCAACTTGCACAAATATCTTATAAACTACTTTATTAGATATTTATCTTGGTCAAAAAATGCAACTAATGTCATTTACTTTAATTATCCTAACATAAGATATTTATATTTTAATTAATTTAATCATTTAACAATTAAATAATTAATTAATTAATCAAATACAAATATATTAAATATATGTATAATATTTACATTAAATATTAAAAACATATATTCATTTAGGAAATAAGTCAAATAACTCATTTTGACTATTAATTAATGTGTATTTAAATTAATCAAGTATTAAATGTAAATACACAATAATTAAGTAAATGACTATCTAGTGTCTTTAGCATGTATCTTGCGTTTAACCATTAAACGACTTTATAAATAATCAATATTATTTATTTATGTTGCTCTAGTGCTCAACGAGTATGTTTCATTATTGAGACTCTCTAGGTTCAGGTATATCCGTCACGAAATCAAATTTCATGTCCATAATCTATCCACCCGTAGATTATGACGATCACGGATAATCTCGCTAAACCATACAGGTCGAGGTCATCGCAAATGTATAATTCCTCCGTCACAGGTATCCGGATAAATCCCAGAGATATAGATATGAACGTCAAATCTCTATCGGGATTATCCAGTCGACTATTCTATTAGCAATCTCAAAAAGAATGTTTAGAACTAGCTTCTAAACTTACCACGGGCCCATGGTTTTATCTGATTGCTAATCATATGGACTACCTATGCTCTGGTACACAGAATTGACGGATCCTATCTTGACACACATAGGACACCCTGAGGATCTATCTACACCCAACGAACATGCGGAGGTCTGATCTAAATAGATCGGTGACGTGACTGCCATCTAAGTGTAGAAGATGTCTCATGTGCCCACAATGGCATCTCAAGTCTAAGAATCACAAGTGCTACTCAACCCAAGAAGATTCTTATGACGCTGGTGTACCATCCATTAAGAATCTTCGGTGAGTCGTTCAGGTTTTATCCACTATAAACACCTACACGTCTATACTAGTCTCCAAGACTTATGGTTCATTGAGAAACCATTGGAATCATATATTCCAGTATACGACATGTACCGGTCTCAACGGGTTTACTATACTGACCAAGTAGTGTAAACCTTGACCAGGAACTGTCTGAGAATGACAACGTCATGATACGACTCAATGTCCGTTGCGACGCTTTTGCAACTGTATCATGACTAATCATTCTAGGGTCATTACGTCTTTACCATATAAAAGATTAGATTATATTATAGAAACTGCATATATTATTACTAATAATAATGTTTTACAGAAGTATTTAACAAAATACAACCGGGAATTGGCGCTCTGAGCACCAACCCCTACAGAAACTTCTCCAATTCATTGAGTTGGTGAATTTGTTTCTCTCCTGTAGCTTGTGAATCAAGATTCAACTTCTTCAGTGCCCAGTACACCTTGTGTTCAAGCTCAACTAGCAGATGGCATGCTTTCCCAAACACCATACGATATGGGGACATACCAATGGGTTTCTTGTAAGCTGTTCGATAGGCCCATAATGCGTCATCCAATTTAGTTGACCAGTCCCTCCTTGTTGATCCAACGGTTCTCTCTAAGATTCTTTTGATTTCTCTGTTTGAAACTTCAACCTGTCCATTTGACTATGGATGATAAGCAGTGGCAACCTTGTGAGTAACTCCGTATTTGAATAGGAGTGCATCAAAGTATCTGTTGCAGAAATGTGAGCCACCATCACTGATAATTGCCCGAGGTGTTCCGAATCGAGTGAAAATATTCTTTTTCAGGAATTTGATCACCACTTTTGAATCATTGGATGGCAGTGCACTTGCTTCGACCCATTTGGAGACGTAGTCTACAGCAACCAGGATGTACAGGTTTCCGAATGATGGAACAAAGGGTCTCATAAAATCAATACCCCACACATCGAATATCTCCATTTCCAAAATGTTTTGCAAAGGTCTTTCATTTCTCCTAGAAATATTCCCCGTTCTCTGGCACCTGTCACATTGAAGAGCAAAAAGATAAGCATTTTTAAAAAGAATGGGCCAGAACAAACCTGATTGTAGAACTTTGGCTGCAGTTTTGTTTCCGTTGAAGTGTCTGCCATATGGTGATGAATGACAATGTTGTAAAACACTGTTGACCTCCTCATCTGGAACACACCATCTCAATAATTTATCAGCACAACGTTTGAACAAGTACAGCTCATCCCAAACATAGTGCTTGACTTATTTGAAGAATTTCTTCCTTTACTGAGTTGTCCATTCTAACAACCATTTTCCTGATACAATGAAGTTGACATAGTCAGCATACCTAGGGAAATCCTGCTGTTTCATGGCAAACAGCTGTTCATCTGGAAAAGTTTCTTTGATTGTCAGTTCTTTGCTAGCTGTTTCTCCATTCTCAAGCCTCGATAGATGATCTGCCACCTGATTCTCTGTCTATTTCCTGTCTCGAATTTCCACGTCAAATTCTTATAGAAGAAGTATCCAACAGATTAATCTAGGTTTGGCATCTTTCTTCGTGATCAAGTATTTGATTGCTGAATGATCTGTGTACACCACCACTATGGGACCCAGCAGATAGGAGCAAAATTTTTCAAAAGCGTACACAACTGCGAGCAACCTCTTTTCAGTGGTTGTGTAGTTGAGTTGAGCTTCATTCAAAGTTCTGCTAGAGTAGTAAATGGTGTGGAAAATCTTTGCTTTGTGTTGTCCCAAAACTGCACCTACAGCATAATCACTAGCATCGCACATCACCTCAAATGGAAGGGTCTAGTCTGGTGCTACAATGATGGGGGCAGAGACCAACTTCTGTTTTAAGATCTCAAAAGCTTCATGGCATTCTTTGGTGAAGTTGAAAGACACATCCTTTTCCAGAAGATTGCATAGATGTTTAGCAATCTTGGAAAAGTCTTTGATAAATCTCCTGTAAAAACCTGCATGTCCAAGAAAGCTCTGAATCCCTTTGACTGATGTTGGTGGAGGTAATTTCTCAATTGTTTCGATCTTTGCTTTGTCTACCTCGATTCCCTTTTGTGAGATCCGATGTCCAAGAACAATGTCTTCTTATACCATGAAGTGGCATTTCTCCCAGTTAAGTACCAAGTTGGTATCTTCACATCTTTTTAACACATGTTCCAAATTTTGCAAACAGTGGTCAAAATAATCTCCAAACACAGAGAGGTCATCCATAAACACTTCCATACTCTGCTCCAACATGTCTGAGAAGATGGCCATCATGCAATGCTAAAATGTGGCGGGAGCATTACATAATCCAAATGGCATTCTGCGGAAAGCAAAAGTACCATATGGACATGTAAATGTGGTTTCCTCCTGATCTTCTGGGGCGATGAAAATCTGATTGTACCCTGAATATCCATCCAGAAAGTAATAGAACTTATGTCCCGCCAATCTGTCCAGCATTTGATCAATGAATGACAGCAAAAAATGGTCATTCCCCGTGGCTTTGTTCAGCTTTCGGTAGTCCATGCATACTCTCCATCCAGTCAATGTTCTTGTTGGAATTAGCTCGTTCTTTTCATTTGTGACTACATTGATTCCTCCTTTCTTTGGCACACATTGCATATGACTCACCCAAGTGCTGTCTGAGATGGGGTAAATGATGCCAGCATCCAACCATTTGATGATTTCTGTCTTCACGGCTTCCTTCATGATTGGATTGAGTCTCCGTTGATGCTCCACTGTGGGTTTGTACTCATTGTTCATCAGGATCTTGTGCATGCAAAATGATGGACTAATGCCTCGAATGTCTGCTATAGTCCAGCAAATTGCTCTTTTGTGTTCTCGTAACACTCTCAATAACTTTTCTTCCTGCTCCAATGTTAGTGAAGAAGAAATAATAACAGGTAATTCAGAAGAGTTTCCAAGAAATGCATACCTGAGATGGCTCGGAAGTAACTTCAGCTCCAGTTGTGGTGGTTCTTCAATTGAAGGCTTGATTCGATATTTCTTTGGAAGTTCCAGACTTTCCACTTGTGGTGTCGATTTGAATCGGAATGGTTTGTCAAGGTAACTTCTTGGTCCTGAACTTTCATGGTCAGTTCTCCTTTTTGTACATCAATAACAGTTCATCATGCCGCCAAGAATGGTCTTCCAATGATGATAGGTACATCTTTGTCTTCTTCCATGTCAAGGATAATGAAATCTGCTGGAAGAATGAGTTTGTCAACTTTGACCAGCACATCTTCAACAACACCTCTTGGATATACGAGCGTTCGATCAGCAAGTTGTAGTTAGACTGAGGTAGGCATTGCTTCTCCAATTTACAGTTTCCTGTAAATAGAAAAAGGCATTAAATTAACACTTGCACCTAAGTCACATAAAGCCTTACCGATATAATGTTCTCCAATGGTGCATGGGACATTGAAACTGCCAGGATCTTTCAACTTCGGGGGAAGTTTCCTCTGAATGATGGCACTTCATTCTTCTGTCAATGCTACTGTCTCGTAATCTCCCAATCTCCATTTTCGTGAAAGAATGTCTTTCATGAATTTGACGTAGCTGGGCATTTCTTCTAAGGCTTCTGCTAATGGAATGTTGATATGCAACTTTTTAAACACCTCTAGGAATCGAGCAAATTGCTTGTCCAGCTTGTTTTTGAAGTCACTGTGGAAAAGGTGGAGGTGGAGTGATATGATCTTTTTCTTTTTCCTTTGCTTCTTTTTCCTCCATCTGTGGAACTGCATCTTTTGCAACTTCCTCAATTGTTGCCTTGATTCCAACATCTTTGTTGATTTCAGTACCGCTTTTCAAGGTGATGGCTTGACATTGTTCCTTCCCTCGGTTCCTTGGATTTGGTTCTGTGTTGCTGGGAAGATTACCTGGCGGTCTGTAACTCTGAGCATTGGCCAGTTGTCCGATTTGATTCTCCAGTGCTTTGATGGAAGCAGATTGGCTCAGAAACATAACATCGTACTTTTTTAACTGAGCTAGCACTTATGCTATTCCTGGTTCATTTGCCTGCTCCTGGCCTTTGTTCTGTTGCTGGAATCCAGGTGGTGGATAGTTATGCTATTGGAATCCAGGTGGTGGATTGTTCTTTTGCCCTGAATTGTTGCTCCATGAAAAATTCGGATGATTCCTCCACCCTGGGTTGTAGGTGTTGGTATATGGATTGTTCCACTGTCTGTTGAAATTGTTGACATAATTCACCGTCTCTTCAAGTTGGTTTGGTTCTGGTGCTCCTCCATATGGTGAACTTGTGGATCCAGTGGTAAGAGTCTCCATAAATTTGCATATCTGATCCAGTTTGGCGTTGACTGCTGTACTGGCTCCACTTTCATAAATTCCTGCAATTCTTTGGATCATGCTCCTTTCTGTTGGCCACAAGGAATTGTTGTTGGCCATTTCTTCGATTAGGTCACAGGCTTGATCTTCTCATTTTGCCATTAAAGCTCCTCCAGCAGCAGCATCGATTGTGGTTCTCATCAGTCCAGAAAGTCCATTATAGAAAGTTTAGACTTGAAGACATTTTGGAATCTCATTGTGAGGACATTTCCAGAGAAAATCTTTGTACCTTTCCCAAGCTTCGTAGAGAGTTTCCGAGTCTTGTTGTATAAAGGATGTGATGTCATTCCTCAGCTTTCCAGTTCTGGCTGGTGGAAAGTACTTTGCAAGGAATTTGGTGGCTAAAGTGTTCCAAGTTGTGATGGAACCTGCTGGTAGTGAATGTAGCCAAGCTTTAGCTCTGTCCTTCAATGAGTATGGAAAAACCCACAATCCCATTGCTTCTTCAGCTTCTCGGTTGTAATTGAAAGTGTCACAAACTTCCAGAAAGTTACTGATGTGGGTATTAGGATCTTCAGTTGGTTTCCCCCCAAACTGCACTGACTGCTGAATCATCTGAATGCATGATTTGATGTCACACGCATTTTCTGGTAAATGAGGAAGTACAATACAGTAAATGAAGCCGTCGACCACCGGAATAGTTCTGTCTCGAATGGGTATTGGTGGTGCAACTTCCAAAGCTTCAGGTTCCATGTTGACTAAAGCTTCTTGGCCTTCACGCATTTCCCTTCTCATCTGTTTGATGGTTCTTTCAATTTATGGGTCTAGCGGTCAGAGTTCAAAGCTTCTGGTTCATCTCATGTTGTTTCTGAGAACCTGAAACACAAGAAAAATAAAAACAATAAGTAAAAAGAAATTAGATACAAGTAACGTATCTAACCCCAAAACTAATAGTGAAAGATAAATAAGTCCCCGGCAACGGTGCCAAAAACTTGACCAGTGCGTAATCACACGCGTATAACACAAGCGCACGTATCGTTCAAGTAGTATAAAAAGTATCGATCCCACGATGACTTAATACCTAATCTATTAATTTTATGATGTCAAATGATTACTAGTATCTAATATGTTGATTGATTGATTTGAAATAGTGATGATTCTAAATTTAAAAACAAGTAAATAAAATTACACGAAAGTAGGTTTAAGAAAATTCAATATTAAGAACTATATAGGGTTGTGAATCTTCCAATATCATTTTAAAGATGAAGTGGTTATTTCATGTTTGTGTAATATATCGGTTTACTAACCTGGAACACTAAATTATGCGAAAGCCTCTGTCGATGGTCAGACGCAAATACCCAGTATAACCCAATTGAACCATATGTCTATGTCAACCAAATTACCTGGATTCAATAAGTAACCAAATTACCTGGATTCAGTAAGTTTAAGTTCCAATTATGGCTACCTCCGCCCGACAGGTATATGTCTATCCTGTAAGGAAATCTATTAAAGGGTTATCTATCCTCAAAAAAGATCGTGGGCTATTAAGTCTAAGGCTGAAACCTAAAATTCCTTTGTCAAGTTTATTTTAGATTTACCAGATCAATCTTATTAGTGGCCAATTAACAAGACGCATTAAGCTTAAGACTTAAAAAGTAAACCATTAAATTACCCAAACTATAAAATAACCCCTTATAAACCAGTGATATTAGAATTCATCACAACCCTAGATAACTAACTTAGTTACGACACATAACTAGGGCTAGTAAAAACTAAAATAAAATAAAAGACATAAAGTAAAATGCTGAAAAGTAAATTGCTGAAAAGTAAATGACGGAAAGTAAAAGCTGAAATTAAATACTGAAAATTAAATGCTAAAAATTAAATGCTGAAAGTAAATTACTGAAAAGTAAATGCTGAAAGTAAATTGCTGAAAAGTAAATTGCTAAAAAGTAAATGCTGAAAGTAAATTGCTGAAAAGTAAATAAAGTAAAAGTAAAATAAAAGAAAATGTTGAGGTAAAATGATCCATTTTTATTACTTCTATTTTAGATATCTCCCTTAATATAATATATTAAATTTGCATGATAATTTACAACCAGCCATATAGGCGGTATCCAGATTAAGTCAAATTAATAATTAATTACCAACCGACCAATCAGGCGGTATCCAGTTTAGTCAGGTTAAAACTAATTTAAATAATTACCAACCGACCAATATGGCGATATCCTCGTTAAGTCAGGTTTTAACTAGTTTATATATTATAATTAAGGGAGATTAATCTAAATATTAGTAATAAAAGTCTTACCTTTGTTGAGTTTCTAATATAGGTCCCAAGAATCATGAAATCAAGCAAGAAAACACATGAATACATCAAGGAGTAAGGCGGAATTCATACTCACATTGATGGGTTTTGATGAAATGAAGAATACAAGCCTTCAAGCTCCCTCCATAAGCTCGCCCAAGGCTTCTCCTTGCTATGGACTGCTCGGTTTTGATGGTGGTGGTCTCCTCCATGATCGGCCATTGATGACTCCATGGAAGCTCAAAGCTTCAAGCTCCAAAAATAAATCCAAGCTCATGAAGACACTTCCCTATCACCTATGTATCACTCAAGGTGTGCTAGCACATCATCTTCTTCCTTGCTTCTCATAGATTCGGCCATCACCAAAAATGAGAGAAGAAATTTGGCTCCAAGCCGTGAGGAAGAGAAGAAGAAAAGAGAGGGAAAAAGGTTTCAACGTAAAAAAGGGGAGAGAGAGTGAAAAAGTGTAATAATGTTTATATTTAATTTCCAAAATTAATTAAAACCATTTACCACTTTTATTTCTAATAATCAATTCCTTTTACTTTTCAAAAAAGCAAAAGTCAAAAAGCAAAAGTGCTTTTCAATCAACAATCACTATTCACATCAAGTCACTTTATTAAAGTGACAACATGTCATGTCACATCACTCAAAGTGACAAATGATTTGACAATTGATGTGACTAGCGATTTGACGCTTGATGTGACTTGCGTGCCGCGTTCGAATTCGAAATGCGAATGCGCTCGCAATCACTCTCGGGCTCGGGTTCGCTAATTCCAAATTAATGAATTTTCCGTCGCGTCGTAATTAAATGATTACGCCTAGCGAAATCACTATTCACGTCGCTAACGAATTAATTCAAAATTAATTCGTTCGCCCGAATTAAAATCTAATTTTAATTCCGTGTCGAAATCTAATTACGTATAATATATCGAATATATTATTTTACCGATTAATTCCAAATTAATCGTTCTCTCTCTTTAAACGATATTTTATCCCAGATAAAATATCTCCGTAATTAATCCCAGATTAATTTTCTCTCTCTTCCAATTAATCCCAGATTAATTAAAGTGCGAGTCATACGTCATCGGTGAATCTTCAGGAAGTGACCCATGAGATCCCCGAATATGTTGGCAGTAAATACGGTCGTCGGACTATCCGAACACGTAAGTACCTCGTACTACGTTTATACCGATTTACAAGACAAGGTTGGCTTCTAGCAAAGCGCCATGCCTACCCAATTCTCCAGAAATATTCTTACAGGAATATATAGATCTGTATCAAGCGTAGTATACCGTAGTATTGCGTATATCAGCCCAGTATCGGATAGTCACGTGCTAGGGCTGGGGCTGGATAAGTGTCTGCCCCGTCCGAAGCACATGTCGGATGTCTGGTAACTAGTCTCTATAATCGGATATACATGACCTTTTCATAATATCCCGATGGCCGGCCAGCACTTAAGAGCACTAATACCGTATCCTGCGTGACATCATCTCCACTATGACTGAAGTGATACTTCCGTCTTGACATCACACCCAATACACTACGACTCTCTGATAAACCCAGAAGTGGTGTACGCAGAACCGGTTAAAGCCCTGTACCACCAAGACCAAAGTCTATCGATTATCGTAAGTATTAGCGATGCAAGTCTCAGGTTAAGACTATACACACCTACCTTGATTTCGGCCTCCCATAGACACATAGTCATAATACCAATGGGATTCCGAGGGGTCTATCCAGAGCGAAGCTGTTTCCCGTACCATCGGTGAAACACGACCTCCTATCGCACTTGCATAAGTATCCGATACTTATATATATGAGAACTATGCCGTTGTGCCCTCACAACGCACACAAGTGCAATACTAGCCTATTCCGCATTATCGATGTCCAGTCTCGATAATACTCCGGCTAGGGATATTTAATGATTAAACCTTCGGGGACTGATACTGTCTCATATCATTCTCAGTCCAGGAACTAATCATAGGGACCTCTCTTCATTTATATATCTAAGGTGATCTAATCACAAATGATGAGAGTACAATCTCCTTTGTCACATAGTTAATTTGTACAACAACACCGTGATCTGTACAAATAGTGACGCTATGGGTCATAATTGTCCAACAATCTCCCACTTGGCCTATAGCCAGTCACTCGAGTGTCTAACACCCGAACTATGTACGGTTGGCTCAAACTGCTGAGAAACTATTTTCGTCAGCGGATTTGTATGATTATCGTTTGATGCGATTTATACGATCATCACATCGCCACGATGTATGATCCGAAAGAATGAGATGAGTAACTAAGTATATATCTGGATCGTTGATGAGACCATTAATTCTTTAGCCTGTGCTGACGCCTAGCTCAGCTGCTAACAGAACTATATCTAATCTAATTAGATTTGTATCGACCCAAATGACTTCTATTGCTGCTTCAGCTGTAGCAACAACCCGCATTTGTTGTTTATTCGGTAACAGTATCTTACTTGGAAGATTTCCAGCTCACTGTACCGTTATTCAAACTATATAGTACCGTTTGTGACTTTTAGTCGTCTTTATCGGTTATAGGAAACTTGCTACAGTGACCCCAGTCACTTTAAGTTCTCCTTCTCCATAGACTAAGACAACATCCTTAGTTCTCTAAGATACTAACGGATGTTCTTAATATTAATCCAGTGACTATCACTCGGATTGGCCTGTTTGTGAATCCATATGCTCAAAGCGTATGATACACCAGGTCTTGTACATTTTTAAATGTACGGTTTCTATGAGAGTATTTCGAAAGCCAAGCTTTCGCCGATATTTATTTTATGGGAATATCATTTCCAAGAAATGACGTATTATCATTATTTTATAGGACAGCCACTGTCAGTGCGCTCCCACTAACCTCCTTATATACACAAGAATTATTTTCGTTTTGAATTAAATCGTACACCATTATGATTATATCAAAACGATAATTCCAAGAACCTAATGCTTGCTTCAATCCAATCATGGATCGAATAACCTGCATTAACCAAATGGATTTACCGTGGCAACAGGTAAAAGGTTGAATCGTAATCAACATAATGTTGATAACGATACCTTTCCGTTAAAAGCCTAGCTTTATACGCTGGTATGTTGCCATCCATGTATGTCTTCTTAGAAGACTTTTAAGTACCATTAGGCACAATGCCTTGTGGTACATCAACTAGTATCCAAACTGGTTGATATACATGGAATCCATTTCGGATTATACGGCACTTTGCCATAATTAGGGAGTTGATATCTTGTATCACTTCCTCATACGTAGTCGGTTAGTATTCCTCAATAAGATAGACATCTTTATGAGGTGCGATCAGAAACCCATACCCCAGGTTGTTTTCTGACTCTATCCGACCTACGCGGTTCTTGTGTATTCGAAGATTAATGGTAATAGTCTCATCCTGGATGAACTATTCATGTTCCATTAAGATTCAGTGCCTTGAACAGTATTACTCCGATTTCCATCGAGTTATACTATCCTCCCACTTACCACTGCATATCGGTATTCCTTTCAGGAAAACCGTATGGTGAGTAACAATCTAATTGTTCTCTTGTGAGATGTATAAGTACAATACTTATGGTATCCCGATGATAACCTACATTTGGCACTTATCCTATTTGGGTTTTAGTTTGGTATCATGCAAACATATGCCTAGCATACCCAAATTATCAGGAATGAGAAACCCGGTTTCTTTCCCGTTCATATCTAATATGATATCTGTCAAACATATTATTATGGAACCTTATTCAAAATAAGTTCTTGCACTGTTTAAAGCTTATCCGTTGAAGGAAATGGTAGCTCAGAGCGACTCGTGATTAACCTTATTATGTCTAACAAAATTCGGTTAATCCGTTCGGATACACCGTCAAACTGACGTATTCCGGGAGGAGTCCTTATTTGAAAGAATACTATACTCTTTCATAAAAACTAGAAACTTATTGCTTAAGTATTTTCCATTACAGTCTTACCATGACGGTTTAATACTTTAGCTGATCTGTTTATCTATTTCGTGTCGAAACTGTAAAAGTTTCCGATTTGTGTTCTTCAAAAGAAACACATAACCATACGCGATGCCACATCCGTAAAGGTCACGAAATATTCATATCCATATCTAGCCTAGCTAGACATGGGCCCACTTGCTTCACTATGAAGTAGGGCTAACAGATCGGTGGCATTTACACTTTTACTAAGTAAATAGTGTTTTAGGCACTTTGCCCAAATAGACTAGATTCGTAGACTTTATTGAATGGAATCAAATCAGTCCTGGTATCCGCTCTTCAAAAGTGCGGATATACGATTCTTGTTTATCAGTGTCCCTGACAACTATGCCACAATTAAGTTTCTTAACTGATCAAATCAGTTTAAGCTATTTATTTGTCATGTTATATATTTGAGATATTATTTATATTCAAAATATAAATCCTGTTATCAACATCTAATGTGTTTATCTCAATATCATCTTTATATAATGAAACACTTTAGTGTTCTAGAATATAAAGGTACACCCGCAGCGGGTTATACGCGATATAGAGATAATGTTTCTAGTCAAACTAGCTACATTATAACAGTTTCTAAATTTAAGTACTAACCAGAAGGTAGTTCCTAAATTCAGATATCTACGGTTAAAACAGCGACTTTCGTCCCGTTTTCAATTCACAGATAAATCTCAATTGAAGTCAGTATCCTGTTCAAAATAGATTCTGAACATCAATATATATATTTTATGTACCACACTAAGTATCTAAAATCCAATTTTGATACTTGCTGTGAACATAATTATGACAAACATAATGGATTAAGCACTTAAGTTATCATTACATGATCTTCCAAAGATTATGCTCTACTATTTGCTTAACTCCAGGCTTAGGCATAATACGTTATTTTATCAAATAAAATAAGTTATTATTTTTCCTGGACCATCCTGAAATTTATTCCCAATTTGAAAATTAAAATCGTTTAAATACATTTTCACCCAGGATTATGTCTTAAACACTAATCTTTCATTTTTATATCTTGATTATAATAGTCCAACTATTTAATCAACGATTTGTGGTACTATTTATTATAATGATTATAATAGTCCAACTATATAATCAAATATAATCTAAATTAATTAACCTCAATTACATTGATTACTATAATCCAATTATAAAATCAACTGTAAACTGAAATTAATTAATTCAAATATATTGATTAATATAATCCAATTATATATAATCAACTATAATACAGTCCAACTGTTTATTAAAACAACAATTTAAATATTAGTCCAACTAACATTTAATCTAACGACGGAATAATTTGAATGAGCGCGTATGGCGAGTAATTGAACGAGTATTGCAAATTCAATTCTTGCCTCCCACTATTTTTCGGCGAGCCTCTAACCCTCTGTCGAGTACTCGGGAAACCGTGTTTCCTAGTGGGCTAGGATCCCGTTAAATATCACACAATCTTGACTTTGGCCAACAAATTGTATGATAATTAACTAGGTAGATCTCGAAGATCAATTGGATCTCATCCAATTCCTAGATCCAGTAGGCGGATATCCAAATCCTAAACATATATCTTATATATGCCAATACATCCAATGTATTACCTAACATTTTTCCTCTGAATCAACTAAGCCTTGGCTTTGGCACAACAAACCTAGTGATCCCAGTCAAGTGTGACCCATTGACCATGGAAAGCTTCGTAATCAATGTCGATAGACAAGAAGTGGTCTTGAATTTGGCCAACAAACCACAACTTGGACAAGACACCGATATGGAACAAAGCCTTCATGATTCAAACACATCTTCGTCGGACAAAGGGCTTGACTTTGGCCAACAACCCAATGCCAATCTCGGATCTTGAGTAAGAATCACTCAATGGAAGGAAAAACACTTGATATTGAGCGAGGGTTTTTCGCGTGCAATTGGCTACCAATTTATTATCTTTATTAAGGTCTCATCATCATACACCCTTAAACATGCATTCTAAACACATAATAAAGCACATATGAAATAAAATAATAATGATATGCGGATGGATACTTTACATTGATCCTAGATCAAATCTCTCATTTTCTCTCTCCAAAGCTAGCACATGTATTTACTTCTACCCGTTACACTACACTTCTAAAGAAACCTCATTTACATTGAGGGGAATAGGTGAGAAGAGAATACAAAGAGTATAGAGGTGATAAGGCTGGACACGCAGGTCCAATTAATAAATCAAATTTATTACAATTTCCAAAATTGTCCCACCCGACTAATATCCATCCGATATACATTATTCATGCATCGCAACCATGTATTCACACAAGCATGTTATCAATCAATCTAATCCAATTAATTAATCTGATAATTAGTGATCATCCAATGTTCAAACAACGATTTGATTTTTGCTCGAGTCAAACTCGTTTTGCGAATAAGTACTCAAAGTACGAATTCTTGAATTAAATTAAACTACATAATTAAATCCAATTTAATACGCATTTAATTCTAATTCACTATTTAATTCCAAATTAAATATTACACTTTTATTAACGAACCTTTACGACTTAAATTCCAAATTTAATCGCAACGGGTCTCAAAACCCGATTAACATCTAATGTTTATTTAATTAAAGTCCAATGGGCTTTTAATTAATTTCTATAAGGCGTGGACTTTTGGTCAACTCGGGTCAAACCGAATAACCAAAATCCAATCCTGGAGTTACCCCATAAGCCCAGAAATCAATTTTGGCCCATTAGGCCCAATTAAATAATTAAGGTCCATTAAGTCATAATTGGACTTTATGGATGCGGTTTTAGGCCCAATTGGATCCAACCAAATTTGCCTAAACTCAACTTTGTACAACAAAGCCCAAAAGCCCAATCACAACCTTAAAGGCCCAATTTCCAAAAATAAGCCCAATTAATTAACTTATAAAATTCTAAATTCCATAATTAATTAACCTAAGTGTAATACACAATTAACCACCCAATTAATATTTCTAAAACATCAATTAAGTTTGAGTTTCCAGATGAAGAGATCCAAGCAATAACAGTTCATAGATGGAAGATGTATTTTGATGGAGCAGTGAATTATAAGGGAGCCGGATTGGGATCGTGATAGTAACCCCCGAGGGAGAGACTTTGCCTTTGGCTAAGAGGTTGACATTCAGAGTGACTAATAACATGGCGAGTACGAAGCATATGCTTTTGGTTTGACAACATTGATAGCCTTGAAGGCCGGGAGTGTGGAAATCTATGGAGATTCTATGTTAGTAGTCCAGCAGATGCGAGGAGAATGGGAATTGAAGGAAGAACGGTTGAAGCCTTACCTTTTTCACCTCAGAAAATTGGCACAGGATATCCCCGAGTGTAAGTTTCAGCACCTACCGAGGGAAGAGAATCAGATGGCAGACGCATTGGCTACACTAGCTGCGACTTGGGAAAATCCAGAGAAGTTAGTGATGAGACCGTTGGTACTGACAACAGCAAGTAAACCTGCTTATGAGATAGAAAGAATTCTGGAAGTTGAGGTTGACGACGGTAAACCTTGGTATTGTGACATTTAGAGGTATCTGGAACATGGTGAATTCCCGGAAGGGGCGGGCAGAAAAGACAGAATAGCCATTCAGAAGTTGGCTTCCCAGTACGTGACTTTGGGGGGGGAACTGTACAAGAGGCAGGCAAACGGTATTCAGTTGAAGTGTTTAAGAAAGGAAGAAGCTCAACATGTAATGGAAGAAGTACACGCCGGGGTATGTGGTCCGCACATGAACGGGTTGAATCTGTCCCGCAAGATAGTGAGACAAGGTTTTTATTGGTCAACCATGGAAACAGACTGCGCGAAGATGGTAAAGCACTGTCATGACTGTCAAGCACATGGTAATTTGAATCACTTACCGCACACAGAATTACACAGGTTGTCAGAGCCGTGGCCTTTCTCAGCATGGGGAATTGATATGATTGGGGAAATTCGACCAAATGCATCAAATGGGCATCGCTTCATAGTGGTGGCAGTAGATTACTTCTCAAAGTGGGTGGAAGCCGAATCCTACCGTAATGTTACAGCAAAGCAGATGGCAAAGTTCATAGCTCGGAACCTCATTTGTCGGTATGGTATGCCGCATCATGTAGTGACAGACAACGGGGTCCAGTTTCAAGGAGAGACGAAGGCAATGTTACAGAGGCATGTGATAGGCCACCACAAGTCATCACCGTACAGGCCGCAGGCAAATGGGGCAGTTGAGGCAGCCAACAAGACTATAAAGACAATTTTCGCCAAGATGACAGAAAATTGTAGAGATTGGGCCGAGAAATTACCGTATGCTTTGTGGGGGTACAGAACATCAGTAAGAACAGCAACAGGGTCCACACCTTACTCTTTGGTCTACGGAATGGAAGCAGTATTGCCAGTAGAAGTAGAAATACAGTCCCTGAGGGTATTGACAGAGGCAGAATTACCGGAACAGGAATGGGCCGCACAGAGATTTGATCAGTTAGCACTGTTGGATGAGAAGAGAACGAAGTCTTTGTATCACATGCAATTGTATCAGAAGAGACTAGCCCGGGCATTCAACAAGAAAGTACGTCCCACAAAGATCAGAAAGGGTGATTTGGTACTTAAGCAGTCGAGGCCGTCGACGACGGATCCGAGAGGGAAATTCAGGCCTAACTGGGAAGGACCTTACATCGTTCAGAAAGTCATGGGAAATGGAGCAGTGAAGATATCAGACTTGGAAGGAAACGAGTTCACCGAGCCGATCAACGTAGACAGATTAAAGCAGTACTTTGCCTGAGGGAGAGAAGACTGACAGTCACCACAAGGATCGACAGAAGATCTAACCCAATGGAATAGGGAAATCATTCATGCATACACGTAACGTTGCATTCTCTTGGTGTTTGTTTCTGTTTTGTGTTCGCAGGTTCAAAGAAAGAAGAAAGCGGCAGGAATGAGCCAAACAACGTCAATGCAATTTCAGTTTTTGGGGTGAGTCCCAAGGGGCGAGGCCCACATCAGCTTGGGGGCGAGGCCCATATCATGTCATCTCCAGGTATGGAGACACATCATCGGTTCGAGGGCAAAGTCCCTATAGTCAGCGGTGTTGGGTCGAGGTGCCCAGGGTCGAGGTGCCCCCGTTGTCAGTTGTAGTTCCGGGTCGAGGTGCCCAGGGTCGAGGTGCCCACTACATCATCAGTTCGAGGGCGAGGTCCCTATAGTCAGCGGTGTTGGGTCGAGGTACCCAGGGTCGAGGTGCCCCCGTTGTCAGTTGTAGTTCCGGGTCGAGGTGCCCAGGGTCGAGGTGCCCACTACATCATCAGTTCGAGGGCGAGGTCCCTATAGTCAGCGGTGTTGGGTCGAGGTGCCCAGGGTCGAGGTGCCCCCGTTGTCAGTTGTAGTTCCGGGTCGAGGTGCCCAGGGTCGAGGTGCCCACTACATCATCAGTTCGAGGGCGAGGTCCCTATAGTCAGCGGTGTTGGGTCGAGGTGCCCAGGGTCGAGGTGCCCCCGTTGTCAATTGCAATTATTGGGACGCGTCCCAGGATCGAGGTCCGCTGCAGTACCAACTCAACTCGAGGCGGCAGCCGAGCCAGGTAAGTAAAATGCGTTGCATAACTTTGATAGGATTGTTCAAAGTCACACACTGCACAAGTCCCATCAAAGTGGGGCCGACTGTAGGCATTGCATTTTCGCATGTGAAACCCGATGATGAGCCTCATTTGGAGGCACTACCTTTTGAGTCACGAAAGCCGCGGGAAACGGATATCGGAAGGGGAAATTCAGAATAAACAAGCTCACTGTCTTCGTTAGTGCTGCGTTCGCTACTTCGTTCGAACGGGAAACAGATTGCGGGTGTTCGTGTCGTGTTCGAGGAAGCGTTCGAACGGTGTCGGTAATTCTGGTTTTGCTACTAGCCTCACACCCAGCCCATTTAGCTCCCCAAAGCCCATAAAACACATCCCAAATTAAATAAATAAATATTAATATTAAACATTAAATAAAATATTTAAACCATTTACCAATTAAATAAAATATTTACCTAACTTAAACTAAAATCATACCTAATTAAAATCAATCCTAACCAATTAAAGCCAATCATATATTTGACTTCCTAATCTAATAAGATAATTACCAATATAAAATATTTGTATTCCTAAACCAACACAAATTAAATATTACAACTTCCTAAAATAAAATATTTTGTCCCCCCTCAATCTTGTGTATACCTTTCTCATCTCTCCTAATTTGGAAACAAAATCTCTTCATTGTGAGACAAGGTGAAACCCTAGACATCTTCTATATAAACAACCCCTAACCCAAGCCATTCCTCCCCTTGACATAGAGAATTCACACCCAAAACTCTCTCGAAATCTCTTTAGACTCTCTCTACACATCCAAGACTAAACAAAAAAAAAGAGAAAACACTTCACACATACACAAGAAAGAAAACAAAGAAACCACCACAAGCCACCACCCTCCATAGTCGAATCCAAAGCACCTACAACCACCCTCCATAGCCGAATCCAAAGCACCTACAACCACCATAGCCAAATCCAGAACACACCAAACTCACCCTTAGCCGAATCCTAAAACACGCCTAAACAACCTCCTAGATTACCTTAAAACAGCAGCCCAAATCCTTAAAAAAAAACAGTAACATAAAAAACTGCATAGATAATCTTAAAAATAATCACATACCACTGCACTAAAAGCCCACACAAACTTGGAATAGTTCATTGAAAACGTTAAAACAGGTGGCCCGTACAGTGAGCAGCAAGACAGAGGCCGAATAGGAGCAGAACGGAGTTCGAATCGCAAGCAAAACAATAAAGCAGTGAGCTAGGACGCTGAACCAGTGAACCAGAAAAGTTGCGGAGCTTTACCCCTTCCGATCTTCGTGAAACGCGAGTCCGAGAGACGGCTTAAAAGGTTAGACCTGAGGGTATCTTTCACACTTGTTTTCCTTTTCCGCATTATTTATTAAGTATTACTTGTATGATTGTCATGTTGAAATGCGTGTTGTGGTCTTTGAGTAGATAAATATGCATGAATTATGAGATGTAATATGTTGTGGGTATTGGATGAATGAGAGATGTGTCAACTCTCGCGGTTATCGGATGGAAACCCGGACATAAATTTCATAGCCGATTCCGAATGGACGGTAGTATGATCTGTACTCGGGCCACAACTCCACGTACCGCTTGGGTAAACGGCACCATCTTTCTTTCGTTGTGTTGCTTTTGCTTCTTTAGTTTTCTTTACTTGAATTCAATATGTTGTTTATTTATGCATGATTCAATCAAGCGCATGGGCTTAGTGAGTTAGTCCAAAGGTCCTCCATTTGGGAGATAAAGAGCCGAAAAGGCCACCTTTGTGACACTACTTCGCCGCGCCGGTTGATGTGTGTTCGGTTGGATGCAAGATACGTTCAATCGGGCATACTTAGTTTGATGTTATTGAGTTTATCTTTTATGTATGGTTCAATCAAGCGCATGGGCTTAGTAAGTGGAATGAAAGATCCCTTATGGGGAGGGGTTAAAACCTGTTACCACAATGCTTTGCCGTACCGGTTGATGTGTGTTCAGATTGGATGTAAGATGTGTTCAATCGGGCATACTTGGTTGATATGATTGGTTCTATTCTTGTATGTGTGATGTGACGCGCATGGGCTTAGTATGTTGGTCTAAAGGTCCTCTCTTTGAGAGATCAAGAGCCCCAAAAGGCCACCTTTACGGTAGTACTTCGCCACGCCCTTTTATTTTGTGTTTATGTATTGCGTCCCATTTCATGCATCAGGTCTGTTCCCGTTCGAACGCGTTTACGAACGCAACTCGAACACGCATATGTTTTTGCCTTATCATGTGTCAGGTCTCATTTCCGTTCGAACGCGTTAACAAACGCCATACGAACGTGAGCATTCTGTCTCATTTCCGTTCGAACGCGTTAACAAACGCCATACGAACGTGAGCATTCTGTCTCATTTCCGTTCGAACGCGTTAACTAACGCCATACGAATGTGAGCATTCTGTTTCATTTCCGTTCGAACGCGTTAACAAACGCCATACGAACGTGAGCATTCTGTTTCATTTCCGTTCGAACGCGTTTACGAACGCTACACGAACCGCACTCACTGAACTGAGTCCCCTTCATTAGATTTTATGCATAGTTTTCCTAGTAGCTATCTCCACATGTATAAATGCAAATATGTTAATGTATTACAATTCATATGCTTATGTCATGATAACATTTGGGTATTATTTCTTGCGGTATATCGGATGGAAACCCAGACGTAAATTCCGTAGCCGATTCCGAATGGACGGTAGTGCGGTCTGTACTTGGGCTACAATTCCACGTACCGTTTGGAAAAATGCCCATATGTGTGCTTGTATGGTTAATATGTGTGCTTGTGTTTTCCTGAATGTGATATGCAAATAAAGTTGTATGTTCGTTGCTATCTTGATATATGTTAAGCATGCAAATTTAAATGTGAGATATATGTGAAATGCGTACATAAGTTTTATTTTACATATGAGAATTTAGAAGCATGATACTCTTGGAAATAAGTGTTACTTAAGCTTGATTAAATTATTACATAAATCCTTTCATTACAAGTGACATAAGTAAGGGACCATTCCGAACCCAACGGTTTGAGGTCTTCCTTGCGAGGGGTGAGTGCGGCCTTAAATCTTTGTCCCGGTTCACACCGGGTGGCGACTCCATGTTATTCAGTACTTCCCAAACTAGGCCGCGAGCGTAGGAACGGCGTCGCCCAGGTTCTGTGTTCCTACAGTGACATATTGAGATTATAGTACTCTGAATCATCAGAATCAATAGGCACTATACCACCAAGCATCACTGGTATGATATATGTCAGCATACATGCTACTGGTGCTTGGACCTTGATTATCTGGTTTTGGGCTTGGACTCAGATTATATGGTTCTTCTTTCATGGTCTTAAACTCCTCATAAGGATCTTGAGAGTCTTGAAAGAAAAGATTAGTTGAAGTAGGATTCTCCTATTTGATAATTAGACCACCGAATTCTTCTGGATGCTATGAGTCAGCAGGGCAGAGGATAAGCTTATGTTGTGGTCTTAAGGATGTGTGGGAGATACATGACTTATCTAGTTGAAAATAATTAATCTCAAAAAAGGAATTTTTGAGACTTTTGAGCAAGTCAGTATCTGTAAGAAGTGTAGAGATATTTGGCAGGACTCTCCATTCATAGGCATATTTTTTAGCCCAAAATAATTTAGTTTCGGGATGTTTGAAATAGGGTCTATGGATAATGAATTGATAAGTCAGTATATGTGCATTACGAATAAATTGATATATTTGATTGTACATAATACAATAATCATTATGCCATCATCCTATAATGCATAAAACTCACTAGACATTATAATTCATTTATCTTTCAACTTAGGAATCATCCTTTATGAAAGATGAATACTAAATACATAAAAGACACATTAATTGTCAAACAGTTTTACTTACTATCAAACAGTTTTACTAACTATCACACAGATAATCATGTTGTGTCTTTTATTAGATTGTATCTAATGCACAACTAATGGAAGCATATCACTAGTATCATAGTTTCATATCAAATATAAAACTTTATATCAAATATAACATAGACTACTCTCACTGCATTCACAGAGATAAGAAGACTCAAGTAAACCATTTACCTTACAAGCATCTCATTATTACCTTAATAATGAAAATGTCATTAGGATATATAACATTAGAAAGGAATTTGTATGCTCCCTATGTATTCTCTACACTTCGATAGAATCAGAAAATCCGACTCATGTCAAAATTAGAGAGCATATATTACTGGAAAGCTTATCTAAGTCTAGAATAGGCTCTTTAAGCTAACATACGAAACTGCGATCTTAGGAGAATACAAACTCTAGGGCTATTCCTCAACGAAACTCTTCAAACAAAGAAATCCAAATAGATCTCTTTGTCAAATAAGCCATTCAAAAATACCACTTTGTAAATCTAGAGAAAATACACATTCTAGTATTAACATTAACTAAGAGATCGAGATTATTCCATTATTGTGACGAAAGACAAGTTTCATCAGAATCTACAATAGACTGTTGAGTATAACCTTTCCCACTGTCAAACTATAAAAGTCGAACCTTTAATAAGCTCACTTCGCTTGCTCACTTCGCTTTTTTTCTACACAAACCATTAACACATTTTATGAACAATTAATAATAAAAGCTCAATCAAGTTCAAAACTCGATTGTAGTAATATAAGAACAATCTTAGATATATGGTTCAGTGCTAAATTCCGGTGTCCTTTCCCTTTATAAGTTATAGGATAATTTTATTCATTAAGAAAACAGCATAAGAATTAAGTATCAACTACTTCGCAAATGGCTCCGACATCCTATTGAACTTATATGAAATATGCCTAAGGGTTTTTTCATCTAATTAATTATATGGTTCCAATTACAGTTCATCATTCTCACAATTGACTTCAATAAGTCAAATCTTCTATATAATTGTCAACATCTGATGTCAAACACCAAGTGATATTACTCGAGATCGTAGAAATATATTCTATTAAATAGAATATAAGATTCTATTAAATAGAACGGATGATAAATTATTACTTATACCTCTGATGCACATGTACTTTCAATTGTATAGCCGTTATACAAAAGCAAGATTCAATCTCAAACTTTTCAAGATTCGAATTTTCTACTTATACATATCGTATGCGTAACTGTAGAAACTAATGGAATCGTAATCAAAATGATGAATGTGTGCTACTGGAGCATATCCCCAAGAGCATCGAAACTAATTCGGTAATACTCAATATAAAATGAATCAAATCATAAAAGATTTGATTCCTCCCACTAAGGGTGTTCATAGGGTCGGGTCGACCCGCGACCTGACCCGACCCGTAGCGACCCGACCTGACCCTGTCGGGTTTAAGAATTTTTAAAATTAAATTCGGGTCAATTTGAACCCGACTTGAAATTTCGGATCGGGTCACGGGTTAGGGTCAGAAAAATTGGGTCTAACCCGACTCGATATAAATATATATGTAGTTTTATTGATACAATTTTGACAACAAAAAAGTGCAGCTGAAGTGGTAAAGTTGTAACTTAATTCGGAATTGGTCATCGGTTCGAATCTGGTCATTTGTATTTTTTTCTTTCTTTTTCCAAAAACATGAAAACAAAAAACAAAATTTATTTTATGGTATAACTGAGATTCGAACCCATAACCCCTTACGAATTAAACCAACACTTAACCATTTCAACTACACACATATCTTGTCAAATTTATATCAAAATAAATATATATATATTCATGGCATATTATGTCGACCCGACCTGACCCGCAATTTTTTTGACCCGACCAATTGCTACCTGACCCGCGCTGGTCGCCTTCACAAATTTCGGGTTTCTGGTCAGAAATTTTGATCCTTGAGACCTTAGCAAACTCCAACCCGCGCTGGTCGCCTTCACAAATTTAGCAATGACCCGACCCGTGAACACCCCTACCTCCCACTGACCAATTCCATCATGATGGAATATAGAAGATTGATATTGAGTAAAAATCATATTCATTAAATAATCTTAGAACAAATTACATTAAATATATATGTTTGATCGTATCAAACATCTTTGAACAATTTAAAGACTCGCGATGAATTTTAAAAATATAATTTCAGATCGAAAATCTTTGAACCAGTCAAAATAATTGATCCACGTTTCATCATAACAGATTGAAAGGTTCTCAAACCTTTCAAGATATTCAATGTGTGTTCTTTCTGAAATAAATAAAACTACCTGAAGCGATTAATATTTCATTGAACTCATACATCTAATGTATTAGTTTAATAAATCTCTGATCCAATAATGACTATTGGTTAAATGATATTTAATTGATGGATATTAAAAAATATATATTTAATAAAGATAAATTAATCATTTTACACTTATAGTTTTATTAATCCCTTTAATTTAGCATATTTGTGAAATAATAATTAAATCTATGTTTTATATATTTTTATTATGATTTTTATTTCTTATGTAGGTGAAATAATACTTTGGATGCACAACTAGAAAAATAGACGTGACATTTGGATTTTGGAGGCCAGAAACTTAAAAGAGCGTTCTAACAGTGTATAATTTCGAAAATTCCAACCTTGCATAATTTTCGTATTTTGGCCATACCTTTTTACTTCGATATCGGATTGAGAAAATTCTAGTTCCAGATAAAAGAGGACTCAAATATCGATAACTTTTCTATTTATAATAGTTTCTATTTCTGAGGTTTATAAGGCCAAAATTGATGAAATATCCAAAGTATGTCATATATAATTCAAAACAATAAATGGTGGAGGGTTGCCATCCACCTTTTGGTGGATGGCCCCTCATTCACATGCAATTGCATATCAATTGCAATAATTACTATGCAATTAAAATTGAAGAGGTGCTGAGTATCTTTATAAATAGAGGTGCTCAGTACCTCATTTTCTTCAGCGCATGATTCCATAGTTTTCTCTAAAAATATGTGGAGTTCCAACTCTTATGTGTTTTATTTTTTCAAGCTTTATTGTAATTTATTTTTCTTTCAATAATAAAATTATACATGTTTTTTTCAAATCATGAGTAGCTAATTTCATCCTGCTGGGGTAAAGGGTGAAGCTCTTAATATGAGAATATAGATTAATCTTATTTATATAATAATACATGAATTGTAATCTAAAGACTAATATTTAATTAGCTAATTCCTATATGGCTAGTTTATTTATTTGGCATAATTGAGTACCTAACTGGACTTATTTTAGACAAATATTATCACCGTCGTGGAATACCATTGATTATAAGAAGCCTCATTCTTTTGGTGTGTGCTTTGTAAATGTTCATCAGAGTATTTTGGGGAAGAGAAGGAAAATGATTGTGGAGTTTTGCGAGAGTTTCTTATATGCCTTGATTATAGGGTATCAATAACTTTAGGAAACTAAAAGAACCGACTTAGAGTCACAAAGTACCTTTATCTGTTGTTTAACAGGGGTGCAAGACTCTGACAAAAAGAAAAAAATACTTCAAAACTCAAGTAAAAATGGGAATTATACATATACAAAAGAAAAGAGAAGAAAATAACAGCTTATAATACATCAATCACAGTACACTGGATTTGAATGGAAAAAAGATTCTTGAAAATTTGAACACTCTAAAAATGGTTTCAGATATTCTCCATTGACTTTAAATACATCAATATCCCTATGATTCTCATTATCAATAGCTCCATATAGATAAACGTGCTTCAAAATAATTGAGCCACTTCATTTGGATTTCAATTTTCCAGGAAATAAATGAAGACCATATTATAAAGCAAAACGTTTTGACAAATTTCAAATATTTTTCGTGAAATTCGACTATCATGAAAGGCCTTAGTTTTTACTTTAAGAATTTTCGCATTCTCATGTGAATCATTCCTTAACTCTTCAAGTTTATTTAATTGCAGTTTACGTTCATGACTGGCATTTTCAAGGTTTGGGTTGAATGCCTTAATAGCCCAATATACCTAATGTTCAAGTTCTACAGGTAAATTACAAGGTTTTCCATAAACTAGACGATATGGAGACATTCCCAAAGACGTTTTGAAAGCTGTTCGATATGCCCAAAGTGCATCAGTCAATCAAAGAGACCAATCATTATGATTTAGGTTAACCGTTTTCTCTAAAATTTATTGATTTCCCTATTTGCTAGTTCAACTTGATCATTTGTTGAGGGTGATAGAAGGTGGAAACTTTATGTGTAATTCCATATTTTTCATTAAAGACTCGAAAGGCTTGATACAAAAGTGTTTACCTCTATCACTTATAATGGCCCGAAGGATTAATATTTCCTTTTAAAAATTTAATCATGATTTTTTTATCATTGTTTCGATAAGGAATCACCTTAACCTATTTTCAGACGTAATCAACTACAACTAAAATATATATAAATCCAAATGATGGTGGAAATGGACCCATGAAATCTATTCCATTTCAATCAAAGATTTCGACGATAAAAATAAGATTTAAAGGTATCTTGTTTCTTTTATAAATGGACCCCAATTTTTGATAATTTTCATAAGTTTTGTAGAAAACATTTGTATCAAAAAGAGAGATAAAAAGATATTTGATGTCTAAACAAGATGAAAAGATAAGATTACTAAGGTGGATTTTGTTATTACAAGAATTCAATCTCACAATCAAGGACAAGAAATGAGCAGATAATGTAGTTGCATATTATTTATCGAGACTCACAAATGAGTCATCAATTGACACAACTTCTATCAATGACTCTTTTCCTGATGATTTTTTATTTTCTGTAAATACAATGTCATGGTATGCTAATATTGTTAATTTCTTACATCGGGAAAATATGTCCAGACTGGAGCCATCAAGACAAGAAGAAATTTTTTATCAAAGTCAAAATTTTCTACTGGGACGATCCATATATGTTCAATATTTGCCTTGATACCGGACAATCAGATAAGTGGTGTTATTCTTTTTTGTCATTGAGAAGCATGCATAGGTCACTTCTCGTCTAAAAACACCGCTGTAAAAATCTTGAAATGTGGACTTTATTGGCCCATCTTATTTAAAGATACACATGTTTTCTACAAAAATTTTGAAAATTATCAAAAGTTGGGTCTATTTCTAAAAGAAACATAATGCCTTTAAATCTCATTTTTATCGTCGAAATCATTGATTGTTGGGGATTAGATTTCTTGGGTCCATTTCCATGATCATTAGGATTTTTATATATTTTAGTTGCAGTTGATTGAGTCAACAAAAATTTCTTCTTGTCTTGATAGCTACTGTATGGAGGTATTTTTCTTGTTGCAAGAAAATTAACAATATTAGCATACTAGAGCATTGTATTTACAGAAAATAAAAAGTCATCAGGAAAAGAGTCATTGATAGGAGTTGTGTCGATTGATGACTCATTTATGAGTCTCGATAAATGATTTGCAACTACATTCTCTGCTTCTTTCTTGTTCTTGATTGTGAGATTGAATTCTTGCTGCAACAAAATCCACAATAGTAATCTTAACTTTGCATCATGTTTAGACATCAATTATCTAACAGTAGAATTGTCGGAATAAATAATGGTTGTTGAACCAATTAAATATACTCGAAATTTGTCCAATGCAAATATTATAGGAAGTAGTTCTTTTTTTGTGGTAGTGTAATTCATTTGTGCAATGTTTAAAGTTCTACTTGCGTAATAAATTACATACGACTTACCTTCCTTTCTCTTTCATAATACTACGCCAACTGTATAATCACTGGCATCACACATTAGCTCAAAAGACAAAGACCAATCAGGAGATTGCATGATAGGAGCAGAAGTTAAAAGACTGATAATATTTTCAAATGATTGTTAACATTATTTTATCCATTCAAATGTGGCATATTTTAATAGGAGATTACACAATGGTCTGGATATGATACTAAATTTTTTAATGAACCTCATATAAAATCATGCATGTCCAAAGAAAGAATGGTCCCTGACTATGTTTGGTGGTGGCAATTTAGAGATCACATTTATTTTGTCTTGTCAACCTCAATACCTTTAGATGACATAACTTGACCCAAAATAATTCCTGAATTAGTCATGAAATGACATTTTTTCCAGTTTAACACAAGTTTTTTTCTTCGCATCTTTTAAAATATTTTCCAAATTATTCAAACAATATTCAAATGAGTTCCCAAAAATAATTATATGATCCATAAAAACCTCTAAACAATGTTCAACCATGTCACTAAATATGCTTAACATGCATCGTTGGAATGTTGATGGTGCATTACAAAGTCCAAATGACATTTTCCTAAATGCAAATATTCCCTACATGTGAATATGGTCATTTCTCGATCTTCTAAAGCAATGGGAATTTGATAATAACCTGAGTAACCATCAAGAAAGCAGTAGTAGGGATGTTCTGCCACTCTTTCTAAAATTTGGTCGAGAAATGGTAAAGGAAAACGATTAATCACATTCCCTGAATACAATATTCATTAAATGGATAATGATATGTGGTGTGATCTCGTATCATACCATCCTTTATTATACGGGATAAGCATCTAATACTTAAGTGATTAAACTTCATAAACTACTATTTTAAATTATTTACATTACATAAAATATTTCTAATGTTTATCTTTACGTCAATAACACTACTAGTCGTATTAAAATATGTAACAATTGTTTATATAAAATAAGTAACTATCCAATAGTCATAAGTTCTGATATCAAATATCAAAACAGTCATTAAACAATACTTTAAACAACTAGGTGGGAGATCCAATATCCAATATCTATAGCTGTCATGTTGTGAGAATTGATATTCTCTAAGCACAACTATACGGATTTCATTTCTTTAGCTTTCTAATTTGCCTTCAACTATTCTCAACACTTGCAAATGATTGACAACCAAACATTTTCGGACACATGACCTATATAGGTCATCAAAATCAAGAAACGTCATTGACTAATAAACAAATCCTAATGGGTTTTCTTAAAGCCAGTCAAGAATCTTGAGACATGTACCAATTCATGTCAATCCTTACTGCACAAGAGATTATTCTCTCTAAAAATAGTATCCTAAACTGGTCTACACTAGAACCTATTCTAGAAATCTATTACCAGAAATGAAGTCAAAAAACATATATCAAATATGCATACAGTGGATTAGAAGTTAAAATCTATTTACACGATAGAATAAGGAAAAACAATAGCAGACAATTTTCATAACATTACACATTGTCTTAGTTATGGATTTTTAACCTGGCAGTGTCTCCCATCATTTTACATAATACCGTAATCCCCAACTTAAAATAGGAATTCAATAATTAAATTGAATTCCATAGCGAAAAGTGAACCCTATGAATATATTCGACTCACAACTTTGACACGTTCTCACCTATATATATTCACAGGTAGACAACTTATTATCAATCACACTCACTATGACTCATGTATTTTGTCCTGAATATTTCTCGTTGTGATAGCTTTAGCACGTTCATATGAGGTGTATCAAGACTACATTTATTAATAACAAACTCAAGCTACCAATGTACTTTTGACAGCTTTGGCACGTTCAGGATTTCTACTTTCACTTGAATTTGTCTCTTATCATATAAGTTCTATCGGCGCAAATGAACTACCATCAGTCATAACTACACAACTTTGGCATGATACAACTGTTGGGATGATTTGGAGGACCCCTAAGGTCGAATCGGTATACCGCGCAATAGATCTAACCCATGGTAATTGAGCATGGGTGTATTTTTAAATATTTTAATGGAATACTATATTCCATTACGAGTGTATAGGAAAAAATGGAGATGAATCAGAGTAAAAAAAACCAAATCAGGATAAAATCGAAACTTGCACACCTGGTACGCGTCTAGTGCACACTCGTCCGCTACATGCCAGTGCTGCATACGTGCAGCGCTTTCTGTATGTAGCATGTGTTGCATGCAATGCTTGCTGCATGCAGAAAGTTTGTTGCGTTTGCCGCGTTGCAGCTCAGCATGCCAAACTGCAAAACAGTAGGCGTTGTGTACATTTTTTTTTTATTCTTAAAAACTTATACACTTTCAAAAACACCCAAAAAAATTTTAATTTCAACTCATGTTATACAACACACACACACACACACATATATATATTCTAAATATATATTATATATATATATATAATATATATATATATATATATATATATATATATATTTATTTGAATTAAAATACAACCAAAATAGAATCTCATAATGAAATGACTCATGAATAATTTTAGGTCACTCAAAGGTGATCAAGTGATTCTAGAATGATAGCCATAACTCTAAGCTATCATCTAGAATTCCAAACTCTAATTTTATGTACATAAATATTTTAACCCAATTACAAGCATATTGTGTTTATGTTTCCAAAGCATCCATAAATAATTCATTAGCCTATTTTCAACTTCAAGCTATGTTACTATGTATCCAATATATAATACATCACTATATGTTTCACTAATGATAACTCACTAATGAAAACATAGCTTTAGAGAAGATCAAACTTACATAGTAAGCTTGATTCCAAGATCCAATCTTTTTCTCCTTGTTGAAATATTATAGAGAACTTCCAAAACTAGCAAGCTTGATTTCAAGATCCAATCTTGATTCCAAAATTAGCAAGCTTGATTCCAAGATCAAATCTTGATTTTTCTTTGTTGAATTGTTAGAGAGAACTTCCAAAGTTTATCTAAACACTTCTTTTACTTAGGCTAATAACTCTAATTATTGCTTGTTTTAGCCTTTTCAAGCTTAACTTTCTTAAGATTAATTAAAAATTCTGCTCAAGCTTGCCTTTTATAGTGAAACTTATGTAATTTTTAATTAATAAAATTTTTAATCAACTTTTAGTTGGGCTTAATCAAATTTGTCCAAATATATATAATTAGGTGTTACTAATCACCTTTGTCTACCAATTTGATTATATCCAATTAAATCAAGACAAAGTTTATCAAATTGATTAGTTCATTGTCTACTATTTTGATTTAATCCAATTAAATCAAGACAAATATACATATTATTACATATTTTATAATTACCAAAATATCCTTGTGTGATTTTGGATTAATCCAATTAATCCAATTGGATAACATTATCTGACGTGATCAGAGCAAGTCACCAGCTTATCTTCTAGCACACACTATCATATGAGAGTTGATAGGTTACATACTGGCTTTGTGAGGTAGCGTGTAACAATGGCAAAATATGGCATGGTTTAATGAGATATCAGGTGGAAGAACTACTTTCGGCATAGTAGTTGGGGAAGAGAGCTCTCACATTAATGGTAGATTCATGTGGCTGAAATCATGAGATTTTTGTAACAGTAGAATTTACCCTAGTATATAAAGGGATTGAGAATTCATTATAAAGGGTTGGCTAAATTTATTCACGCATAACTTGTAAAAGAGAGAGAGAAAAAAGCTTAAGTGCATGAGTGAGCTTGTAAGAGGTCGGTCAGACGAGCTTGAGAGATAGGCAAGCCGGTCATACCTAACCATGATATAAAAACTTTCTTTTCCCTTGTGCCCGTGGACGTAGGTTGGATCCATTCCGCTGAACCATGTTAAATCTTATGTTGTGTCTGTGTGTTTCTCATCTTTTGCTAAGTTTGTATTTGGTCCCCAAACCAAAAAAAATTCACAGTTGAATGAGGATTGTTCAAGGAGTAAGTTTACCGATTTGCCCTTTGAACCAAAATCAGTCGTCAGTAAAATACATCATGTATTTGTGAACCATGTATTTATGAACCTGGAGGAAGCTACAAATGATAAGCTACTGGCCCTAAACATTCCTGAATTTTGAAAGCCCATAGAACCGAGGAGCCAATTTAAAGAATTGTGAAATGCAATCGTAGACTGACGATAAGGTCGTAACATGAGTAATACATATTCACCAACATTAAAATTAGACATCACGCCTATGTTGATTTGCTTGGGCCATCATTCGATTTTGAGCAGTGAGCAAATTCTATCATAATTTCCTAATAATTTTGGCTTGACTGCGTAATTGATCATCCACTGCTTGCATATTAATAGTTCTTGGCACATAAGAAAGCAACGAAAGAAGGGCAACACCATACACAGTTTTGAAAAGTGTCATTTTGTGGAAAAATGGACTATCGTGTTATAGTTGTATTCAGCACAAGACAATCCATCCACTATATCAGGTGAGTGCTAGTAAAGTATCACAAATACTGCTCCATGGTCCGATTAACAACCTCGATTTGATCGTCTGTTTGAGGGTGGTAATTGGAACTTATGCATAACTTCGTACCTTGAAACTGAAATAGAGTTTTCCAAAATGAACTTACAAACACTTTGTCGCGATCGCTAATGATTGATGTTGGTATACCATGGAGACGGACTATCTGATCGATAAATGCTTGAGCAAATGTTGGATCTGTGTACGTTGACTTAAAAGAATAAAGTTACCATATTTCAAAAGGTGATCAAGAACCACCATGATAATAGTCTTTCTCCGCGAAGGTGGAAACATATTTTCTCTGGGATTGGCAATAATTGAAGGAGTCGTGCAGGGGAGAGGCATTCGATTTTACACAGTTGGCAAATATCACAAAACTTAATGCATTTCTTCACAGATCGACGCACCCCAGACCAATAGAATGAGTTTTTCACACACGCAAGAGTCTTATGATACCCAAAATGTCCTCCTATTGGCGTTGAATGATTTTCAGCCAGGATTAGTGGGATAAGAGAAGAAGTGGGACTCAACAATATTTTCCCCTTATAGAACCAAACTTCATCACGAAATGTGTAGTAGTGTAGGCATGACATGGCTAAAATATCACTGAGTCCGCTATAGAAAGGATCAGAACAAACTTCTTACTGTAATTAAGACCAACATTTGTTAACAGACATGGAAATAGAGAAATTTCACTATCCCCTCTTCGTGATAAGGCGTCAGCTCCTCAGTTTTCCTTGCCTTCTTGTAATCGACAATGTAATTATAGCCCATTATCTTCGGAAACCAACGAGTTAGGGTATGGGTGGTAATCCATTGCTCCAAGAGAAATTTTAAACTTCGTTGGTCGATACGAATAATGAATGGTTCCCTGAAAAGGTAGGGACGCCACTTGCGAATGGCTTTCACTACAGCTAGCATTTCCTTATCATATGTAGAGAGGGTCAAAGCCAATTCTTTCAAAGCTTCACTGAAATAAGTAATAGGTCGATCTTCTTGTCACGAACCCCTCCCTAGAGCGGGCCCAACCCTAGAAAGAGATTTGCGGACTTCTTTAGCTCGTGTATTCTATATGTCAAACCATCCAAATAAATATGCACAATATTACATCATAAATTAAAATTCCATGAATTATACACAATTTTTATGGTTTACAACACAAGTCTTAAAAATATGCAAATGATGACTCAAATGTCTGGACCAACCCGAAAAAAAACTGTGGCACGTGGATCCAATTCTGGTACTATTTTTGCTATGTTCGCGAACTACTTGGAATGTTTGGGGAAAGGGGAGTGAGCTTAAAAAGTTCAGCAAGTAAAACACTCATACTCTCAACATGATCTCACCAACAAAATAGGGATATATATATATATATATAATATGAAAATAACATATACTATAATATCATATCAAGCAATCAACCCACAATAATACAAAGATCCATCAAACATGGTTGTTAATCCGGGTCCAGTATAATATTGGGTTGAAACCAATGGGAGAGTTCCTCTCATACTACCAAGGTTTCCCACCATATCATCTCACAAAATATGTGTGAATGGGTTAAAAGCAATGGGAGAGTCCCTCTCATACTCCCAAGGTTTTTCACCATATAATCTCGTAAAATAACTCATCACATCTCATCTCATCTCTGACCACTATTATACAAAACCCGACAATATAACATACAACACACATCACCTAATACAATCACATCTCAAATTCAATCCATTAATCTCATCTGAACAATCATGAATTCATATTTCTCATTCTTCCAATAACTCAATATAATATCTCCATAATTTTATGTACATATCTATATAATTATAATTATACCAATATATATATATATATATATATTGACTTCCACAACAACCATCAATCAACAAACAATTATGTTAAGGGAATCATCATGCATTGTACTTACCTTTATCCACACAAAAGTCCTTAATATGTCTATATCCTCGCTAAGAATCTGAAAAATATAAAATTACGATCAGATCCCTCAATTATCCAAAATTATGATTTTACCCTTAAACTTTCTAAATTTTCATTTTAGCCCCTAAACTTTCCAATATGTCGATATAATCCTAAAACTCTTAAATATTACTATTTAACCTGTGAAAACCAGAATTTACAAAATTACCCTCATAATCATGCAAATATACAATTAAATCCAAAACTTTCAAATTCCATCATTTACACCCCCAAAACGGTAATAATCACGTACCGAGCTCCAACGACCTCCAAATCCCACAACGAAGAAGCCACTGGTCAGAAAAAATCTCAAGGATCCCGGTGATGGTGGTAGTAGGGGCTGAAACATAACGGTTACCGACGATCGATTAAACACCGATAACTACTGTATTTTACTTGTTTCCCAACAACTGAAGGTCCGAATTAAGAAAACGAACTGTCCAACTTACGTTTCTCGATGAGGGAAAGATTCTGGTCTAGGAGGTGTCATTCACACAAAGTGGCGCGTGCGGGCGCGTGGCTGAGAGTATTGATAAGCAGGAAATATATCAATACTTATCGCCCCTTTTACTTATTATTTTGTATAGTTTCTCAAGATTTGTGAATATTTTGATGCATTTTGTGTATTTTATAGAAAAATAGGATTTCATGACTCACTAGAATCAAATCAGGGCCAAAACACCAAAACACGGATAAAAAGGGCAAAAATATAAATTTCGCGTCGCGACGCTCAACACTCTCGGTGTCACGACATTGTCATCACCACGTCATCGCCACGTCAACACGTGCGTCATAATCAAGTCATCATGACGTCAGACAATAAGGCCTGACGGCATGTCATCACTTAGTTCAGCATGACGTCAGCAAAATAATTCACTATGCCGACATGTGTCATTACTTACGTCGGTATGACATCAGCGTCGCGACGCACAAGCCTTCACATGTCGCGACACCGAGCCAATAATTTTATCGACAGCCATGTGTCATCATCTCAGCAAAGCCACGTACATGTGTCACGAATCAACGGCGCGTCGCGACATGCAAAGACAAATTTTGCCTATAAATTGAGGCTGAATTCATTTGAAATTTTCATACATACTTATGGGGATTTTCGTAAGAATACTAAGAAGATTGTATATTGTTTGTTTATTTATAGTTTTCTTGTATTTAATTTTTCATTTAAGCAATAGATCTTTCCTTATTTTACTTTTCAGTATGAGTAGGTAACTTCCCACTATTGGGGTGAAAGGTAAAACTTTTATTATTATAATTTAGATTAATCTCCCTCAGTTATAATATATAAAATATCTTAAAACCTGACTTAATTGGATACCGCCTTTATGGTCGGTTGGACTTAATTAAATTGATTTTAACCTGACTTAATAGGATACCGTATTTATGGTCGGTTGGAATTAATCAAAAAACTGACTTAATCAGGATACCGTCTATATGGTCGGTTGGTAATGTCATGCAATTTATATATTATAATAAGGGAGATTTCTAAATTAGAATAAATTAGAAGTAATACAAGTGGATCCTCTTACCCCATCATTTTATTTTATTATTTAGTTTACCTTTTAATATTCAAGTTTTATTTTATGTCATTTTCTTTATTTAAGTTTTTAATAGTCCTACATATGGGTTGTAACTAAATACCTTATCTAGGGTTGTGATAAATTCCAATATCACAGGTTTATAAGTTGGTTATTTTATGCCTTGGGTAATATATTGGTATATTTATTGAGCCTTTGTCTTAATACTTCTTGTTAACTGGCCACTAATAAGATTGATCTGGTAAACTGAAAATGAACTTGGAAAAGGGATTTTAGGTTTAGCCTTATACTCAATAGCTCACGATCTCACCTTGGGGTAAATGTCTCTTAGGTAGATTTCCTTACAGGATAGGAATATACCTGTCGGGCAGGGGTAGCCATAATTGAAACTTAATCTTAATGAATTCAGGTAACTTAATTAATATTGGAATATAGTTAATTGGTTACTTTAGGTATTTGCATCTGACCATCGGAAGAGGCTTTTGCATAATTTCATGTTCTAGGTTAATAAACTGATATATTGCACAAAAATGAGATAATCACTTCATCTTTAAAAGACATTGGAAGGATTCAAAACCCTAGATAGTTTTATAATATTGATTTTACCTTAATTTACATTCGCACTGTTTTAATTACTTATTTTCAGATAAAAATCACCATCCAATCAACAATCAATCTATTAGATACTTGTAGTAAAAATTTAGCTTCATAAATTGATAGCCTAGGTATTAAATCCTCGTGGGATCGATACATTTTATATTACTTGAGCGATATGTGCGCTTGCGTTACATGTGTGTTTACCACCGATCAAGTTTTTGGCGCCGTTGCCGGGGACTTATTTATCTTTTACTATTAATTTTGGGGTTAGATACTTTACTTGTGTCTAAATTGTTTTTACTTATTTTTTTTTCTTTTGTTTCAGGTTCTCAGTCACTACATGAGAAGGAGCAGAAGCTTTGAAATTCGTCCGCTTGACCCATAGATTGAAAGAACTATCAGACAGTTGAGAAGGGAAAGACGAGAAGGCCAAGAAGCATTGATCAACATGAACAATCAGAACCTGAACCTTTGGAGGTTGCACCACCAATTCCAATTCGGGACAGAACTATTTCGGTGGTTGATGGCTTCATATTATGCTTTGTACTTCCTTCCTTACCAGCAAATGCATGTGACATAAAAACATACATTCAGATGATACAACAATCAGTTCAGTTTGGGGGGAATGCAACTGAAGATCCTAATGCCCACATCAGTAACTTCATGGAAGTTCGCGGCACATTCAATTACAACCGAGCGGTAGAAGATGCAATGAGACTGCGTGTGTTTCTATATTCCTTGAAAGACAGAGCTAAGGCTTGACAATATTCACTACCAGCAAGTTCCAGCATAACTTGGAACACTCTTGCCACCAAATTCCTTGCAAAGTACTTTCCCCCACCCAGAATAGCAAAGCTGAGGAATGACATCACATCTTTTGTGCAACATGACTCAGAATCGCTCTGCGAAGATTGGGAAAGATACAAGGTGTAGCTCAGAAAATGTCCTTATCATGACATTGCAAAGTGGCTAAAACTCCAAACCTTCTACAATGGACTTTCTGGATTAATGAGAACCACAATAGATGCTACTATTGGAGGAGCTTTAATGACAAAAGAATAAGATCATGCCTGGGACTTAATTGAAGAAATGGCCAATAATAATTCTTTGTGGCCAACAGAAAGGAGCATGATCCATCGAATAGCAGGAATCTACGAAGTATGAGCCAACACAGCATTAAATGCCAAGCTGGATCAGATATGCAAATTCATGGAAACTCTTACCATGTAAGGTAATGCAAGATCCACAAGTTCACCATATAGAGGAGCACTGGAGGCAGAATCTTACAACCAACATGATGAGATGGTGAATTATGTCAGCAATTTCAACAAACAGGTAAACAATCTGTATTCCAATACCGATAACCCAGATTGGAGGAATCATCCCAATTTCGCATGGAGCAACAATTCAGGGCAAAAGAACAATCCACCACCCGGATTCCAACAGCAAAATAAAGGCCATGAGTATGAAAAAGAACCGGTAATAACAGAAGTGCTTGCCCAGATGAAAAAGCAAGAAGCCAAGTATGATGCTATGTTTGAATCCCAAGTGTACTGGGCATTGAAGAAGGTAAATCTTGATCTGTAAGCAACTGATGAGAAACGACTCCACCAACTCAACGAATTTGAGGAATTTCTCCTACATGCTTATGAAATGCCAAACTATACAAAGAAAAAACCAAGAAATGGCATGATAAAAAAATAGTACACAGACAACTGGAACCATGGTACCAGGTGTTGTTATACAATTCAAGGTTGAAACTTTTCCTTGGAAAGCTGAAATCAAGGTGGTCAGGTCTATTTGTGATTACTCAGGTGTTACCCTACGAAATAGTTGAGATATACAACCCCAAGTCCAACAACACATTCAAAATTAATAGCCAGCGTGTCAAGCACTACTGGGGAGAATTATTTGAGCGGCAAAAAGAAAGTCTCACACTTGCAGATCCAGCCTAACATTTCAGGCAATCATGTCTAGCTGACGATGATAAACTTAGCACTAGCAGGGAGGCAACCCATGCAATTTGTGTATATATTGAGATTTGGTGTGTTTTATTTTTGTGTGTTTAATTTTTATAGGTAAAGTCACAGACAAGATGGAAGACGGTCTCGTAAATCTTCATAAGCATTTTCATTCTCTCCCTCAAAACTCTTTGAAGAAAGTCTACAAAGCACGTATAGAACGAATGAGACATCTGATGATCAAAGGTATTCCTAATGACATTCGTTGGATTATTGAACCACGAGTTCGATTGGAAGGTGAGTCCTCTGACTCTTTTGTTTCATTTCTGCCTGGTTTAGGAAAAAAAACACCTATGCTAAGAAAAAAAGAGCTAAAAGATTAGGTGTTTGTTATAAATGTGCACACATGATATGTAATACTCGTTGTCGTTCTTTAGGAATGGTGTCTCATAACCATGAAGATAAAATTAAATTCATTAGGGATGGCATGAGTAAGGAGTCTTTAGATGACATATCATTGACTCTTGAGATACATCCCATTGGATATGTGTATCACGCAATTCCCATGTTACATACACAGTTTCGAAATGAAAGGCCACAATTAAGTCTCGGGAATCTGACTTTAAAAGACTCTATTTGCCAATTTATAAGAAAATTGGATGGGAAGCTTGTCTCTAACGCATAGATGTCATTCAAGCTGTTAATATATGTAAATATTATTATCTCTTTGTCTTTAACTAATAATTATGATTTGTTTTGTTATTTTCTTTTATTTTCTCCGACAAGATCCGGACTTTTTGAATTTCATGATTTATTTTACAGTTTAGCTAATAATTGTCATTTGGCAAGTACTAGTGCTATTATTACTCACCCTTTTTTCAGGATCTATAAATTAAGGTCGTCATTGCACTCTTGAAGACATCCAGATTTGAGAAAGAAATATAAAAAAATGGAAGCAACTTCAAGAAGACGAGTTGTTAACATCTGTGTGTTTTGCACCTAGTTGGTTCTAAACCAGAATTCGCGAGGCAGCACAGGAATTGGGTAGAGTCATAGCTGAGAGGAATATGCACTTAGTATATAGCGGTGGCAATCTTGGACTAATGGGGTACGTTTCAATGGCTGTACAAGAAAGAGGTAGTCAAGTTCTGGGAATCATCCCAAAACCTTTGGCAGATTCGAATCTTATTGGACCATCAAACGGAGATGAAAGCATCGTGCCAGATATGTCTGAATGACTTGTTGAAATGATTAACCGTGCTGATGCTTTTATTGCTTTGCCAGGTGGCTTGGGCAAAATGGAGGAAATTTTTACAGTGCTATCTTGGGCGAACTTGAACATTCACTAGAAACCAATTAGACTATTTAACATTGATGGATTTTATGACTTTCTTTGTGTGTTTCTTGATGATGCCAAGAGAAATGGGTTCTTTTCAAAACCTGTAATCTTCACTGCCAGAATAGCACATGATTTAATTGACTAATTTTTAGCCTTTGAACCACAAATTGATCCTATCTTTTCCAAGATAAACTGGTCCGATAATGATCGTGGAAAGAAACGTCGGATAAATCTGGATTTTAACCCTTAATTTTCATTTTAGATGTAGAATCCCACGCTAACCAAGTATTATCTTCTAAACTCTTCTTCCATTTTCTTAAGACATTGGGGACAATGTCTCAATTAGGTTTGGGGGAGGGGAATAGTTCACTAGTATCTTGTTTTTATTTTTTGTTGTGTAGTATTTATTGATTTTTAGTCAAAAATTTTCAAAAATTTTTTTAAAAAATTAATATATATATATATATATATATATTGTGTTTGACATATCTCAACCTATTTCGTAACAAGTTAATTTTTGTTTATTTCCTTTTGAATTATTTAATTTGTGAATTCTCCATAATACTGACTAAATTGGAACTTCATATTCTCAATTGACAGGTATTATCAACATACATGGTAACATATGCCATGAGTTGTAAGTGAAAGGTTTGTAATATTCAATGTTCTAGTTTAATTGGAGGAAGCATCTCAAAGAGATGGAATAAAAAACAAGAAAAAAAATAATATAAATGTGTATATAAATAATTAACCATGCTTTACTTAGTAACCGGGCAGCTTGCCTCAGTAAGCATAGATTGTTCGCGTCAAACGGTAAAAGGTTGAGTTAATTATAATAAAGTTTCTACTTCGTAACCAGACGTCTTTCCTGTTAGTGTTCCTAGAACATGCCAAGGATCTAATAAGCAAGAAAAGGTGTTCATAAATTCATTATAAGTTGCGGAATTACTTACATTGAATGGATTTGAGCTTTTAAAATTTTGAGAAGAAGAAGATCCCCAAGATCTTTCCTTTGTTGATTCCAAGCTTTGAGTTGGTTTCCAATATCCTTCCTTTGATGATTCCAAGCTTTGAGTTGTTTGAATGAAGATCTCCAAGATCCTTCCTTTGATGATTCCAAGCTTTGAGTTGGTTTCCCTATCACCTTAGTTGATTCCATGAAGTGCTAGCTTTGTTGATTTTGCAACAAAATCAAATAGAGGAAGGAGGAAGCTCACGCCCCTAGCAAGGATAAATTAGGGTTTCATTTGTTTCAAGTGTTGTATTACCCAAGTGAAGAGAGAGAGAAGGCTTTTGGTAAAATCCCTTTTACCCTTTTCACCTAAACTGGGTGGTTGGATGGTTGGTGGCTTGGCATAAATGCCAACTACCCTCCCAACTACCACATGTGAAGTGGGCCCCACATTTGAATTCAAAATTCAAATGGATTCTACGAATGTTTACCGCGGCTCGGATTCGTTTAATCCGATTAAACGAATTTCCGTCGCTAAATAATTAAATCTAATTTAATTAAATGACGACGCCTCGTAAATATATTACGAATGCCGTTTACGAATTAATTCTAAATTAATTCGTTCGCTCGTATTAAAGTCCAACTTTAATTCGTAATGAAATCCAATTCATATTAATATATCTGATATATTAATTTTAGCCCATACGAATAAATTAAATAGAAAAATCAAATTTAACTATTAAATTTATTCTACCGATAATTCCAAATTAATCGCGTTCTCTCTCTTCCGAACACATTTAATCCCAGATTAAATAATACCTCAATTAATCCCAGATTAATTTTCTCCATCTTAATTAATCCCAGATTAATTCTCTCTCTTTATTAATCCCAGATTAATTCTAATTCGAGTCAACTGTCATCGATGAATCTTTGGGAAGCGACCCAAGAGATCCCTGGATATGTTGGCAGTAAATACGGTCATCGGATTATCCGAATACGTGCGTACCTCGTACCACGTGCTTACCGATTTACAAGACATGGTTGGCTTCTAGCAAAGCACCGTGCCTACCCAATTCTCCAGAAATATTCTTACTGGAATATATAATCTATGTCAGGCGTAGTATACATAGTATTACGTATTGCGATCTAGTATCGAATGTCACGTGCTAGGCCTGGGGCTGAAACTGTGTATGCCCCGTACGAAACACATGTCGGATGTCTGGTAACTAGTCTCTATAATCGGATGAACATGACCTAGTCATATCATCCCGATGACTGCAGTACTTAAGAGGACTAGTTCCGTATCCTACGTGACATCATCTCCACTATGACTGGAGTGATACTTCTGTCTTGACATCACACCCAATACACTACGATTCTCAATATTCCCAGCAGAGGCGTACACAGAACTGGTTAAAGCCCTGGACGAACAAAACTAAAGCATACCGATTGTCGTAAGTATTAGCGGTGCAAGTCTCAGGTTAAGACCAAATACATCTACCCTGATTTCGGACTTCCATAGACACATAGTCATACTACCAATGGAATTCCAATGGGTCTATCCAGAGCGAAGCTGTTTCCGTACCATCGGTAAACACAACCTCCTATCACACTTGCATAAGTATCCAATACTTAAAATATGAGAACTATGCCGTTGTGCTCTCACAACGCGCACAAGTGCAATACTAGTCTATTCCGCATTATCGATGTCCAGTCTCGATAATACTACCACTAGGGATATTTAATGATTAATCCTTCGAGGACTGATACTGTCTCATATCATCTCAATCCAGGAACTAATCATAGGGACCTCCTAACATTTATACATCTAGGTGATCTAATCATAAATGATAAGAGCACAATCTCCTTGTCACATATTTAATTTGTACAACAACACCATAATCTGTACAAATAGTGACGCTATGGGTCATAATTGTCCAACAATCTCCCACTGGGCCTATAGCCAGTCACTCGAGTGTCTTACACCCGAACTATATACGGTTCGCTCAAACTGCTGAGGAAAGGCTTTTGTCAGTGGATTTGTATGATTATTGTCTGATGCAATTCATTCGATCATCACATCGCCACGATGTATGATCCGAACGAATCAGATGAATAGTCGAAGTATATATCTGGATCGTTGATGAGACCATTAATTCTTTATTCTGCGATGTAGCCTAGCTCAGCTGCTAACAGAACTATATCTAATCTAATTAGATTTGTTAATGACCCAGATGGCTTCTATTGCTGCCTCAGCCGCAGCAATAACCCGCATTTGTTGTTTATTCGGCAACAGCATCTTGCTTGGAAGATTTCCAGCTCACTGTACCGTTATTCAAACTGTATAGTACCGTTGTTACGACTTTTAGTCGCTTAATCGATTAGGAAACTTACAACAGTGATCCCAGTCACTTCAAGTTCTCCATCTCCATAGTTTAAGACATCATCCTTAGTTCTCTAAGATACTAACAGATGTTCTTATTATCAATCCAGTGACTATCACTTGAATTGACCTGTTTGTGACTTCATATGCTCAAAGCGTATGAGACACCAGGTCACGTACATTTTTCAATGTACGAGTTCTTAGAGAGTGTTAACAACTTTAAATCTATCCCAGTAGATCTTTATTCCTAGAATAAAGGTTGTTTCTCCCAAGAATTCTACGAAGAGTTTTCATGAAAGCCAAGCTTTCACCGATTATAATATGGGAATATCATTTCCAAGAAATGACATATTATTATCATAAGGACATTTACTGTCAGTGCGCTCCCACTAACCTCTTTATATACACAAGAATCATTTCATTTTGAATTAAATCATACACCATTATGATTACATCAAAACGTTAGTTCCAAGAACATAATGCTTACTTCAATCCCTCTATGGATCGAATAACCCGCAAACCTTGTTTGCTAGTTTTGGTATGACAAAACCGCCAGGATGTTGTAAACATCCTCCAAAAGGTTTCATTTTCAGGAAAGCGATTTTTCGGTTCAGCTGCCATATTTCATAAATGAAACATGCAGCATCAGCAAACATTATCCAATGGATTTAATGTGGCAACAGGTAAAAGATTTCGTTGTAATCAACACAATGTTGATAATGATATCTTTCGGCTACAAGCCTAGCTTAGTATGTTAGTATGCTTTCATCCACGTATGTCTTCCTTGAAGACTTATATAGTACCAATAGGCACAATGCCTTGCGGTACAACAACTAGTGTCCAAACATAGTTGTTATACATGGAATCCATTTCGAAATCATGGCACTTTGTCATAATAGGGAGTCGATACCTTGTATCACTTCCTCATACGTAGTCAGTTCGTATTCCTCAATAAGATTGACATCTTTATGAGGTAAGATCAGAAACTCATACCCCATGTTATTTTCTGACTCTCTCCGACCTACGTTGTTCTTATGTATTCGAAGATTATTGGTATAGCTTCATCCTTGATGAATGTTTGTGTTCCACTAATGACTTGGTGCCTTGAACAGTAAACTACTCCGATTTTTCATCGAGTTTTACTATCCTCCCACTTACCACTGCATATCGGTATTCCTCTTAGGAAAACCGCATGGTGAGCAACAATTACATTGCTCTCTTGTGAGTTGTATAAGTACTATACTTGGTTTCCTTAGGATAACCAATACATTAGGCACTTATCCAATTTGGGTTCTAGTTTGGTATCATCCAAACGTATGCCTAGCATTCCCAAATCATCAGGAGTGAGAAAGCCCAGTTTCTTTTCTGTTCATATCTAATATGAAATCTGTCAAACAGATTTTTATGGAACCTTATTCAAAATAAGTATTGCACTGTTAATGCTTATCCCTTTTGAAGGAAAATGGTAGCCCAGAGCGACTCATGATTAACCTTATCATGTCCAACAAAATTCGATTTCTCCGTTCGGACACACCTCAAATTGACGTGTTCCGGGGAGTCCTCATTGAAAGAATACTATACTCTTTCAAGTATATGAGAAACTTATTGCTTAAGTATTTTCATCATGGTCAAACCGTGATGTTTTAATACTTTAGCTGATCTTGTTCGTCTATTTCGTGTCGAAACTCTAAAAGTTTTCGATTTGTGTTCTTCAAAAGAAACACAACCATCGTGATGCCACATCCGTAAATGTCACGAAATATTCATATCCACCTCTAGCCTAGCTAGACATGGGCCCACTTACGTCACTATGAACAAGGGCTAATAGATCGGTGGCACTTATAATTTTACCAAATAAAGGTGTTTTAGGCACTTTGCCCAATAAACTAGATTCGTAGACTTCATTTGAATGGAATCAAATATGTCCTAGTATCCACTCTTCAAAAGTGTGGATATACGAGTCTTGTTTAATGTGTCCCAGACAACACTGCCACAAATAAGTCTCATCTGATCAAATCAGTTTGAGCTATTTGTTTGTCATGTTATATGTTTGAGATTTATTTATATTCAAAATATAAATACTGTTATTCATATATAATGTGTTTATCTCAATATCATCTTTATAAAATAAAACACTTTAGTGTGCTAGAATATAAAGGTATACTCGCAACGAGTTGTACTCGATATAGAGATAATATCTCTAGTTAAACTAGTTAAATTACAACAGTTTCCTAATTTAAGTACACACCCGAATGGTAGTTCCTAAACTTAGGTATCTATGGTAAAACAGTGACTTTCGTCCCGTTTTCGATTCGCAGATTAATCTCAATTGAAGTCAGTATCCTGCTCATAGTAGATTCTGCACATCAATGCATATTTATGTATCGCACTTAGTATTTAAAATCTAATTTTAATACTAGTAGTGTACACTTTTATGACAAACATATTTGAAGTTAGAGCTTTACTCGTCTTCAATTCCTTTATGTCTGCTTTGTCCATACGGCAGTCACGCTTCAATGACTCCGTTTGCCACAATTTAGACAGACATTTTGGGATATGTCATTTATCTTCCTAGAAGATTATAACAATTTTACCTTTGCCCATTTCAACATTCCAGAAGCCTTTGGCCAAGCCTTGGGTTTCTAGAATATCGAAGTAAGATGCGCCTTGCGCTACTTGCCTTATTGCAAACTTTGGCTTTGTCTCCTTGAGAATGGCCATTAACTCTCCAAAAGTTATTAATTGCAATTTAATACTTCTAAGATCTAAGAATAGATCTATGAAGATCCTTCAATTTCTTCATCATACTTTAATAATCTAATCCTTAGTTCTAATTAGGAAATTAAAGAGTCTTTATGGCAAGCATAATGGATTAAGCACTAAAGTTATCATCACATGAATCTTCCAAAGATCATGCTCTACTATTTGCTTAACTCCTGGCTTAGGCCTAAGTTGTTATTTTATCAAATAAAGTAACTTCTTAGTTTTCAGGACTATCCTGAAATTTTATTCCCAATTTGAAAATTAAAGTCGTTTAAACATATTTTCCCTAGGATTATGTTTTAAACACTAATCTTTCAGTTTAATCTTGATTCTAATAGTCCAACTATTAAATCAACGATTTCAAGTACAATCTAATGTAATGATTACTATAGTCTAACTATATAACTAATTACAATTTTATTGGTTAAAATCAAATATATATTGATTACTATAATCCAATTATATAATCAACTATGAATGAAGGGTAAAGTTCAATATATTGATTACTATAATCCAATTATATAATCAACTATGAATGAAGGGTAAAGTTCAATATATTGATTACTATAATCCAATTATATAATAAACTATAAATGAAGTTTTGAATACAGTCCAACTGTTTAATAAAAACAACTATTAATATTAGTCCAACTAACATTTAATTTATTTGACGAATGATATTTGATTGAGCGCGTATGGCAAGTAATTAAACGAATATTGCAAATTAATACATGCCTCCCACTATTTTTCGCGAGCCTCTAACCCTCTGTGGAGTACTCGGGAAACCTAGTTTCCTAGTGGGCTAGGATCCCGTTAAATAACACACAATCTTGACTTTGGCCAACAAATTGTATGATACTTAACTAGGTAGATCTCTAAGATCAATTGGATCTCATCCAATTCCTAGATCCAGTAGGTGGACATCCAAGTCCGAAACATATATCTTATATATGCCAATATATCCAATATATTACCTAACCTTTTTCCTCTGAATCAACTAAGCCTTGGCTTTGGCACAACAAACTTAATGATCACAGTTAAGCCGAAACCCATTGACATGGAAAGCTTCGTAATCAATGTCGATGGACAAGAAGTGATCTTGACTTTGGCCAACAAATCACGACTTGGACAAGACACCGATATGGAACAAAACTCTCATGATTCAAACACATCCGCAATTGACAAAGTCTTGACTTTGGCCAACAAACCAATGCCAACTTTGGATCTTGAGTAAGAATCACTCAACGGAAGGAAAAACGCTTAATATGTTTTGAGGGTTTTTTCGTGCAAATTGGCAACCAATTTATTATCTTTGTTAAGGTCTCATCATCATACACCCTTAAACATGCATTCTAAATACATAATAAAGCGCGTATAAATAAATAAATTAATAATGATATACGGATGAATATGTCACAAATTGTTCCTAGAACAAATCACTCACTTTCCTCTCCCCGGCTAGAACTATTCTAACTTCTACCCAATTACATAATACAATAAAGAAACCTCATTTACATTGAGGGGAATAGGTGAGAAGAGAAATACAATAAGAAGGAGATAAAAGGCTGGACACGCATGTCCAATTTAAATAAATTCTGAATTTATTACAATTTCCAAAATTGCCCTCGCCCTTCTAATATCCATCTGATATACATTATTCATACAACACATTCATGTATTCATACAAATCATGTTATTCAATCAATCTAATCCAATTAATTAATCTTTGAATTAGTGACCATCCAATGTTCAAACAACGATTTGATTTGCGTGAGTCAAACTCGTTTAAGAATAAATACTCAAAGTAAGTATTCTTGAATTATATTGAACTACAACTTTAAATCCAATTTATTTGTATTCAATACTAATTCCAATTTAATTCCAAATTAAATATATACACTTACTTATAAGCCTTAAAGACTTGGATTCCAAATCCAATCTTAATGGGTCTCAAAGGCCCAATAACATCCAATGTCATTTTAATTAAAGTCCAATGGGCTTTTAATTAATTCTTAAGGCATGGCTTTGGCCATAATGGATCAAACCCAAAATGCCAAGGCCCAATAGGAATCACCTATTGCCTACAAATTAATTTAGGCCCATTAGGCCCAATTAAATTCTTTAAAGGGTCAAGTGATATATTTGGACTTTATGGAATTGGTTTTGGGCCCAATTGGATCCAATCCAAAAGTCCAAAACCAAACTTAGTCAAACCAAGCCCATTAAGCCCAAATACACACTTTTAAACCAATTCACAATTAAAGGCTTATTAACATAATTATAATATTCCAAATATCACAATTATTTTAATTAAAGTGTATTAGCCATGATTAATTAATTAAACTCAATATTTCCAAAATACCAATTAACTTAATTAATCATGCTTAATCCATCAATTCATGCTCAACACAAATTGAAGCCAAAACACATCATTTCATGCTCAACACAAATTGAATCCTAAATTCATCATTTCATGCTCAACATGCTCTTTGATTTTAACATAAACTTTATTGACTTTGATTCCAATCCAATCAAACCAACAATCAACATTTAAACATGCATTTAAACACATCATTTCATGTTACAAAAAAAAAAAAACTGCAGTCCAATACAGTAGTTTTGGCCAAGGTAAGAGGGAGTCCAAAATTTGATCCAATCAATTTATTCAAATCTAATCATGCACAACTCTAAGTTAACATATCTAAGCATGCTCAAAGCATCAATTTGAAGAAATCATGCTCAAACCACAAAAGCCCCAAATTTTAGTCTCATGAACCCTAAAATTTTCATGCTTAAAATTGGCTCTGATACCAATGGTAGTGTTCCTAGAACATGCCAAGGATCTAATAAGCAAGAAAAGGTGTTCATAAATTCATTATAAGTTGCGGAATTACTTACATTGAATGGATTTGAGCTTTTAAATTTTGAGAAGAGAAGATCTCCAAGATCTTTCCTTTGTTGATTCCAAGCTTTGAGTTGGTTTCCAAGATCCTTCCTTTGATGATTCCAAGCTTTGAGTTGTTTGAATGAAGATCTCCAAGATCCTTCCTTTGATGATTCCAAGCTTTGAGTTGGTTTCCCTATCACCTAGTTGATTCCATGAAGTAGCTTTGTTGATTTTGCAACAAAATCAAAGAGAGGGAGGAGGAAGCTCACGCCCCTAGCAAGGATAAATTAGGGTTTCATTTGTTTCAAGTGTTGTATTACCCAAGTGAAGAGAGAGAGAAGGCTTTTGGTAAAATCCCTTTTACCCTTTTCACCTAAACTAGGTGGTTGGGTAAATGGTTTTACCAAAACCATTACAAGGTGGTTGGATGGTTGGTGGCTTGGCATAAATGCCAACTACCCTCCCAACTACCACATGTGAAGTGGGCCCCACATTTGAATTCAAAATTCAAATGGATTCTACGAATGTTTACCGCGGCTCGGATTCGTTTAATCCGATTAAACGAACTTCCGTCGCTAAATAATTAAATCTAATTTAATTAAATGACGACGCCTCGTAAATATATTACGAATGCCGTTTACGAATTAATTCTAATTAATTCGTTCGCTCGTATTAAAGTCCAACTTTAATTTCGTAATGAAATCCAATTCATATTAATATATCCGATATATTAATTTTAGCCCATACGAATAAATTAAATAGAAAAATCAAATTTAACTATTAAATTTATTCTACCGATTAATTACAAATTAATCGCGTTCTCTCTCTTCCGAACACATTTAATCCCAGATTAAATAATACCTCAATTAATCCCAGATTAATTTTCTCCATCTTAATTTATCCCAGATTAATTCTCTCTCTTTATTAATCCCAGATTAATTCTAATTCGAGTCAACTGTCATCGGTGAATCTTTGGGAAACGACCCAAGAGATCCCTGGATATGTTGGCAGTAAATACGGTCATCGGATTATCCGAATACGTACGTACCTCATACCACGTGCTTACCGATTTACAAGACATGGTTGGCTTCTAGTAAAGCACAGTGCCTACCCATTTCTCCAGAAATATTCTTACTAGAATATATAATCTATGTCAGGCGTAGTATACGTAGTATTGCGTATTGCGATCCAGTATCGAATGTCACGTGCTAGGCCTGGGGCTGGAACTATGTCTGTCCCATACGAAGCACATGTCGGATGTCTGGTAAGAAGTCTCTATAATCGGATGAACATGACCTAGTCATATCATCCCGATGACTGCAGTACTTAAGAGCACTAGTTCCGTATCCTACGTGACATCATCTCCACTATGACTGGAGTGATACTTCCGTCTTGACATCACACCCAATACACTACGATTCTCAATATAACCAGCAGAGGCATACACAGAACCGTTTAAAGCCATGGACGACCAAAACTAAGCATACCGATTGTCGCAAGTATTAGCGGTGCAAGTCTCAGGTTAAGACCAAATACACCTACCCTGATTTCGGACTCCATAGACACATAGTCATACTACCAATGGAATTCCAATGGGTCTATCCAGAGCGAAGCTGTTTCCGCACCATCGGTAAACACACCTCCTATCACACTTGCATAAGTATCCAATACTTAAATATATGAGAACTATGACGTTGTGCTCTCACAACGCGCACAAGTGCAATACTAGTCTATTCCGCATTATCGATGTCCAGTCTCGATAATACTACCACTAGGGATATTTAATGATTAATCCTTCGAGGAATGATACTGTCTCATATCATCTCAATCCATGAACTAATCATAGGGACCTCCTATCATTTATACATCTAGGTGATCTAATCACAAATGATAAGAGCGCAATCTCCTTGTCACATAGTTAATTTGTACAACAACACCATGATATGTACAAATAGTGACGATATGGGTCATAATTGTCCAACAATCTCCACCTCAGTAAGTAGAGATTATTCGCGTCAAATAGTAGAACCTTTAAACATCTGATATCCGAGTAATTAAGTCTGTATGGGTGTCTTAACCCTAGTGCCCTAAAGCCAACTGGCTTGGGAGTCACTGGATTAAAGATATTATATTATAAAAAAATCCATTGCTAAAAAGGTGTGAATTCTGATATAACTTTAGGACAAAAATATTACTCTTTTTTCAACTACACTTATGAATATTATGGGCACAATGATTTAATTAATACCTGTTGGTTGTGTATATAGATAATGGTAAAAATAATTAGAGAATTTTCTTATTTGATAATTTAGAAAGAAAGAAAACAACTATTAACTTGGATAAGAATTTCACTTGTTTAGTCATTAACTGTTTATTTTGTTTCTTTTGTCTTTTTTGCTTTTGTGTGCATTTGATTGATGTTTGTGAGTATCGTCGATGTAAGCCCTCACAAGACTACAACCCGTCCACTAGGGACACCTAGGGGTTAAAGGCTTGTTGCATACGCTAAATACAACCGTGATCCCTACGAAAGTGGCTTAGTTTAATTTTATTTTAAAGTTGTTTATTGCATTTTATTTTATTGTTTTGCTTGAGGACTAGCAAAATGTTAGGTTTGGGGGGGTGTTATAAGTGGGAAATATATCAATATGTACCGCCCATTTTACTTAATATTTTGTATAGTTTCTCGAGATTTGTGAATATTTTGATGTGTTTTGTGTATTTTTAGATAGATAAGTTTCAGGACTCACTAGAATCAAATCGGGGCCAAAATAGCAAAAAATGGACAAAATAGGGAAAAATGTAATTTTTGCGTCGCGACGCTCAACACTCTCGACGTTGTGACACTTTTTATCGCCACATCATCACCACGTCAGCACGTGTGTCATCATCACGTCATCATGATGTCAGCCAATAATTCAGCCTGACGATACGTCATCACTTACGTCAGTAAGTCATCAACACAATAATTCACTCTACCGACATGCGTTATTGCTTACGTCAGTATGACGTCAGCATCGTGACACGTAAGCCTTCACGCGTCGCGACGCCGAGCCAAATAATTTTTGCCAACAGCCACATGTCATCATCTCAATAAAGCCGCGTACACGTGTCATGAATCACGGTGCGTCGCAACAAGTAAAGTTTCACGCGTCGCGACGCGCAATGTCAAATTTTACCTATAAATTGAGGCTGAATTCATTTGAAATTTTCATACCTTCTTCTGGAGATTTCCTTAAGAATACTAAGAAGATTGTCTCTTGGTTTATTTACAATTTTCTTATATTTAATTTTATTTTAAACAATAGATCTTTCTTTATTTTACATTTCAGTATGAGTAGGTAACTTCCCTCTGCTGGGGTGAAAGGTAAAGCTTTTATTATTATAATTTTGATTAATCTCCCTTAGTTGTATAGATAAACTATCTTAAAACCTGACTTAATGGGATACCGCCTTTATGGTCGATTGGACTTAATTACATTGATTTTAACCTGACTTAATAGGATACCGCCTTTATGGTCGGTTGGAATTAATAAAAAATCTGACTTAATCAAGATACCGCCGATATGGTCGGTTGGTAATGTCATGCAATTTATATATTATAATAAGGGAGATTTCTAAATTAGAAGTAATAAAAGTGGATCCTCTTACCCCAATATTTTATTTTACCTTTAATATTCAAGTTTTTTTTTTATGTCATTTTCTTTATTTAAGTTTTTAATAGTCCTAGATATAGGTTGTAATTAAATACCTTATCTAGGGTTATGATGAATTCCAATATTACCGGTTTATAAGTTGGTTATTTTATACCTTGGGTAATATATTGGTTTATTTATTGAGCCTTAGTCTTAATGCTTCTTGTTAACTGGCCACTAATAAGATTGATCTGGTAAACTTAAAATGACCTTGGAAAATGGATTTTAGGTTTAGCCTTAGACTCAATAGCTCACGATCTCACCTTGGGGTAAATGTCTCTTAGGTAGATTTCCTTACAGGATATGAATATACCTATCAGAGCGAGGGTATCCATAATTGGAACTTAATCTTAATGAATTCATGTAACTTAATTAACATAGGAATATAGTTAATTGGGTTACTTTGGGTGTTTGCATCTGACAATCGGAAGAGGCTTTTGCATTATTTCATGTTCTAGGTTAATAAACAGATATATTGCACAAACATGAGATAATCACATCATCTTTAAAAGACATTGGAATGATTCACAACCCTAAATAGTTTTATAATATTGATATTTCCTTAATTTACATTCGCAATATTTTAATTACTTGTTTTCAGATAAAAATCACCATCCAATCAACAATCAATCTATTAGATACTTGTAAAAATTTAACTTCATAAATTAATAGCCTAGGTATTAAGTACTCGTGGGATCGATATATTTTTTACTAGTTGAGCGATACATGCACTTACGTTACGTGTGTGTTTACCACCGATCAAGTCTTGGCGGCTGTCCGGTGGTATTGGATTCCTCTCGTCGAGGAGATTCTCCAGATGTCGTCACTTGCCGGAAACAGAGATCGAACAATGTCGAAAAGTCTCTTTCTCTCACTGTACACACATTTTCTCTCTCTAGGAATCCTACCTCAAAAGCTCTCGGATTATCTATCTAAAATTCCATAGAATGGATCTCAAGTGCTCTGTGGAAAATAATTCAATTCTCTGCTCCCTTTCTATTTCTTTCACTCTAATCATACACCAAAAATGAGGATTAATGTTGGTTTTGTTAATATAAGAAGTGGAATATGTTAGGTGTAGTAGAGTGTTAGGTTTAGTGGATATGTTCGGTGAGTGGTTTTATTAATGAAGAAAAATAATCATGAATTGGATATTACAATCTACCCACCTTACAAAAATTTCATCCTCGAAATTTCTCAATCCTCAAACAGCTCTGGGTATTTCTCCCTCATATCCTGTTCCACTTCCCAAGTCGACTCTTGAATGTGATGATTAGACCACATGACCTTCATATGAAGAATACGTCTGGATCTCAACTCTTGAACCTTTCGATCTACGATCTTCACAGGCTTTTCTGCATAAGTCAGGTTCTCGCTCAACTCCACCGGTTGACCCTCCAAAATGTGAGAAGGGTCTGGTACATACTTCTTCAGCACGGATATATGAAACACTTTATAAATCTTTTCTAATTTCGGTGGTAATGTTAGACGATATGCCATTTTTTCCCACTCTCTCCAAAATCTCATAATGACCGATATAGCGCGGTGACAACTTTCCATTCCAGCTAAATCTCAAAACTCCCTTCCAAGGAGAGACTTTTAAAAAGACTTTATCCCAAACAAGGAACTCAAGGTTTTTCCTCCGTCTGTCAGCATAACTCTTCTGTCGACTCTGCACCTCTAACAGTCTAGCCCTAATCAGCCCGATTCTCTCTGATGTCATATCTACCAAGTCAGAGCTATGAATCTATCTATCTCCAACCTCGCCCCAATAAACAAGGGTCTTACATCTCCTCTCATACAAAGCCTCAAACGAAGCCATGCCGATACTAGCCTGAAAGCTATTATTGTAGTCAAACTCGATCAAATGTAAATGTTCACCCCAACTCTCAGTGAATGTAAAAACACACGATCTCAACAAATCTTCTAGCGCCTGAATAGTCTGCTCTGACTGACCATCGGTCTGAGGGTGGAATGAGGTGCTCATAGAAATCTTTGATCTCATAGTCTTCTAGAAACTCTGCCGAAAATGAGAAGTAAATCCGACATTTATATCTGATACAATCGATAATGATACACCATGTAACCGTACAGTCTGCTCCACAAACAAATTTCGCTAGTCTCTCAGATCCCCATGCAACTCAAATCTACAGAAAATGGACAGATTTAAACAATCGACCCACTATCACCCAAATAGCATCATAGCCCTTCGACATCACTACTGCAAAATCCAACGTAATGTTTTCCTTTGGCTACTCAGGTATAGGTAGAGGCTAGAGTAATCCGGATAGATGTTGATGCTCTGCTTTAACCCACTGATAAATCAAACACCAACACACGAACTCTGAAATCTCTCTCTTTATTCCCGGTCACCAATATGTCTTCTTTAGATTTTGATATATCTTGGTGATCTCAGAATGCATATAATAAGGATCATCGTGAGCCTCATACAAGATCTCCTACTTAAGCATTCCAGTAGGTGGTATCACAACTTTATCACCAAATAGTTATACATCATATGAACTCAATCAAGTAGTAGTCTCATTTCTTGTAATCTCTGCCCTCCATTTTTTTCTCACCCGTGCCAAAAAATACAAACTAGCTATCCCATCTCCTAAAGAAAAGGCTTCATCTTGGGGTTCTGCTCAGACAGCAGCTGTAAAGAGTTTTAAGCAGTTTAAGCAGAATCCACCACTTTAAGATTCCCACTACTAAAAAGAGGATTTGCAGGTCCCTTATATTTTTTATTTACATCTTATCACCACGACAATTATTATCCTTTCCAATCAGGGATGGATACTGTGAAAGTGTATTTTCACGAAGAAATTATTGCTATCTCTCCCTATAAAAAGATGCATGAGTTCTTAGGGAATTACTCAAAACTTCTTCCATGGCATCCTCCTCTGCCAATCCTAACCCATGTTTAAAGTCTGCCAGAGCTAAGATGATATACCAAAAGCTTTGTAAATGGCCAGTCACTGATCGAGCAATTATAGACTCTAAATATGTTCAGACCTTTGGAGAGATATTTACGATTGTCTCAATGAAGCTCCATATGCTCTTTTGCCTAAATAGATTGCAATGGATATCGTGGCAAGAGTTCCTACAAACTTCATGTGGTGGTGTTTCATTCTTAGAACCATTTGGAATGGAAAAATAGATGGTTTAATCCAATACAAAAATTATTTTGTGATTGTTCACTATGGATATAACAGATTCCATTCCACAGATTTCATCAACAATAATGATTTCTTCAACTATTGCTAGTGGAGTCTCGGCACCTTGTTTGAACTCGGTTTCCTAAATGAATTTATTCTTGGACCTAGTCCAATCCATCCCAACAATCCTGGTATCTCAAAATCCAGCCTCGGTGAGCTTCCTCCTTTCATCAGTAATATTTTGTATCGATGGTATAAACACCATAAAAGTATTACTGTCTGGATCGAAACCATTACTCCAGAATGGTCGGGTGACTATTCGATCATTTACCACCCAATTCATCTTATTATAATCATACCACACACCAGCTCACTGATTGGAGACTCACTTGTTGGCAATCTAGACCGAAGCTTAGAGCTTATTATGGATGTGATGATATTTTCCAATAAGAGATTACTTTCCATCATTCATGTGATCTTAGAGCTCTCTCCACGGACTCAGTCCATCGAAGTCTAGAAAGTAATACCGTTGATAGAGCTTGGCAACTCTTCACTACTATCGAAGAGTCATCTAGAAGTATTGTCCAGAGCTATAACAAAATCAAGTTTCCTGACAGTCTCAAAATCCAAAACATTGACGGTCTCATTCCAATGTCTCTACGTGTGAAACATCAATGGGAAGATCATTAATTCGAAGATGATCTTGTCCTTGCAACGCAGCCAAGTTGTTATATTCCATAATGTGATCTTAACGGTTATATTTTGTTGTTTGTTTGGCATTATTAGATTTGTTTACTTATACATGAGTGTCAATAAAGTCTTATTTCTCCTTTCTCGAAAGCCAAAGTTATAATGTCTTTGACTTACTGACCTACGACGATGTTATAATTACGACAGGAGGTTCATATTAGGTATAACCGTATAAATCACATCAAATATAGCTACAGGAATAGCGGTGGGGGTGTGGGACACAGAAACTGGGCGACGCATGTTGTTCCGGGCTCGCGGCCCGGTTGGGAGTACGGAGTAGTCCGCGGGGGACTAAACCGGAGAATAATGGAGTCGCCACCCGGTGTGAACCGGGACAAAGATTTAAGGCCGCACTCACCCCTCCCAAGGGAAAACCTCAAACCGTTGGGTTTGGAATGGTCCCTTACTTATGACACTTAATAATAAATGATTTGTGCAATAATCTAACCAAGCCTAAGCAACATATTTTTCCAAGTGTACAATAATCCTAAATTCACATACATGAAGATGAAGTTTGCATCTAATTTTTATAGAACCCATGTCCAAGTTTGCATGCTTTCAAAATACATCATTTATACGGCAAGCATTCATGAATACAGAAATGCAAACAAATCATAGTGATACTAGCATGCGATATCAAAATGACGGTAAATATGCAATTTCACATTGATAGACACAGAAGCGCAAACAAATAACATTCGAAATTTAAATGAGGAATAATAAATAAATCAAAGCAACATAAAACGAAAGAATGTGCCGTTTACTCAAGCGGTACGTGGAGTTGTATCCCGAGTACAGATCATACTACCGTCCATTCGGAATTGGCTATGAAATTTATGTCCGGGTTTCCATCCGATATACCGCGAGAGTTGACACATCTTTCATTTTATCATAAGGCCACAACATACAATATTTCGTAATATATGCATATTTATCTACTCAAGGGCCACAACATGCATTTTAATATAGTAATCATGCGAACAAAACTCAATAATAATAAAGATAAAACTGAAAACAAGTGTGAAAAATACCCTTAAGCCTAACTTTTTCGTCGACTTTCGGACTTGCGTTTCACGGAGATCGGAAGGGTTAAAGCTCCTCAACTTTTCTGGTTTACTTGTTTGCGTTTTACCTCGCTGTTTCGCTGCTCAAGCTACTGTTTTGACTCCGTTTTGCTGTTGTTTTGCTGCTATATTTTGCTGCTGTATTTTGGTCACTGTTTTTGGTAATTTAGGTTGTTTTGTGTGGTTTCGGGGGTGCAGTTTTGGGTAGTTTTTGGGACTGTTTTAGGGGCTGATTTGCGGTGTTTTTAGGCAGTGTGAATTCGGGACTGTTTGTGATGAGAAGAGGTGCAGTTCATGGTTATATTGTGCGTTGATTTGAGGACAGTTTGGGGGCTGCTTCGCGCTTGTGAGTGTGTGTTTTACTTGTGCGAAGGGCTTTTGTGGACTGAGTTGGTGAGGGCTGAGTGGGGGCACGTCAAGGGCTAGAAATGGCAAGGGAGCTTGTTATTAGTGGGCAAGTGTGTTTTGTTTGTTAATGTGTGTCGTGAAGGGTGGCTTATGGGTGAAGGGCTTCTATGTGTGATTGGAAAGGGTCGGCTGTGAGTGTTGTATGTGGCTTGGCTGAAAGTGTGGAGGGGAGTTTCACGTCCTTGTGGGCTGTGACTTTAAGGGATGTGCAAGGTGTCGATGTAGATCGCTCTTAGGGTTTCATTGCTTGTTTCATTTTCAGAGAGGGAGAGAGAGAGGTTTTTATTATTTTTTGTGTTTTTTTTTGCCGTATGTGTTAGCTAGGGGGGAATAGGGCTTCACTTTGGTTTTGGGTTGTTTATATAGACAAGGGCTAGGGCTTCCTATGGGACACAGGAACTGGACGACGCATGCTGTTCCAGGCTCGCGGTCTGGTTGGGAGTACGGAATAGTCCGGGGGACTAACCGGAGAATAATGGAGTCGTCACCTGGTGTGAACTAGGAAAATGAGATTTAAGGCCGCACTCACCCCTCGCAAGGGAAGACCTCAAACCGTTTGGTTTCGGAATGGTCCCTTACTTATGTCACTTGTAATGAACAGATTTATGTAATAATTTAATCAAGTTTAAGTAACACTTATTTCCAAGAGTATCATGCTTCAAAATTCACATGCATACATCAACAAGTTCATATAAATTTACATGTAACACATATTCGAATTTGCATACAGCCTATTAGCATGTAATCTATGTCTCAATTTGCATACATAAAGATTAACATACGGCAAGCATACAAGTTAATAAACACATTATACTCATACATGTGGGGAATACAGATGAACGACACTTACACAATCTTGCATAATGCATAGAAACAATCAGGTTTATCATACGAAGTAATAGCTACTAGGGACAATTATGTACGAAATCTGATGAAAATAACTCAGTTCAGTGGGTGCGCGTTCGCGTAGCGTTCGAGAATGCGTTCGAACGATAAATAGAAGGTTCGCGTTCGTATAGCGTTCGAGAACGCGTTTGAACGGAGCCAGACCTGATGCATGAAACACTAATAAGATGTGTGCGCGTTCCCGTAGCATTTGATAACGCGTTCGAACGGTAAACAGAAGGTTCACGTTCGTATAGCGTTCGAGAACGCATTCGAACGGAACCAGACATGATGTATGATGAAACTAAGAAAATGCATGCGCGTTCGCGTAGCGTTCGAGAACGCATTCGAATGGTAAACAGAAGGTTCGCGTTCGTGTGGCGTTCGAGAACGTGTTCGAACGGAACCAGACCTGATGCATGCAACACATTCATAGACAAACAAATCCACAATGTGGGACCTCACGTATCCGATTCAACTCATCTCACATCCAATCGAATATACACCAACCGACGCGGCAAAGCATCGTGGTAAAGGATTTTAACCCCTCCAAATAGGGGACCTTTAATCCGACTTACTAAGCCCATGCGCTCGATTGTATCATACATACAAAAATCAAGGCAATCACATCAAACTTGGTATGCCAGATTGAACATATCTTGCATTCAACCGAACACACATCAACCGGCGCGGCAAAGCATCGTGGTAAAGGATTTTAACCCCTCCAAATAGGGGACCTTTAATCCGACTTAGTAAGCCCATGCGCTCGATTGTATCATACATAGAAAAATAAAGGCAATCATATCAAACTTGGTATTCCCGATTGAACATATCTTGCATTCAACCGAACACACATCAACCGGCGCGGCAAAGCATCGTGGTAAAGGATTTTAACCCCTCCAAATAGGGGACCTTTAATCCGACTTACTAAGCCCATGCGCTCGATCGCATCATGCATAAACAAGTAACATGCAGAATTTGAATAACGAATAATAAATAAATCAAAGCAACATAAAACAAAATAAGGTGACGTTTACTCAAGCGGTACGTGGAGTTGTATCCCGAGTACAGATCATACTACCGTCCATTCGGAATCGGCTATGAAATTTATGTCCGAGTTTCCATCCGATATACCGCGAGAGTTGACACATCTTTCATTTTATTCCAAGGCCACAACATACAATATTTCACAATTCATGCACTTTCTATCTATTCAAGGGCCACAACATGCTTCACTCAAAAATAATCATGCAAACGGAACTCAATAAATAATAAAAATACAACTGAAAACGAGTGTGAAAAATACCCTCAGGTCTAACCTTTTATGTTGACTTTCGGACTCGCGTTTCACGGGCGTCGGAAGGGCTATCTCTCCGTAACTTTTCTGGTTCACTGGTTTGCATTTTACCTCGCTATTTCGCTGCTCAAGCTACTGTTTTGACTCCGTTTTGCTGCTGTTTCCTCGCGGTTTCACTGCTCAATTATTGGTCACTGTTTTGGCATTTCAACGGACTGTTTCGAGTGTTTTTTGTGGGTTTTTAGTGCAGTCTTGTGTGATTATTTTTAGGATTATAAATGCAGTTTTTATGTTACTGTTTTGAGGATTTTAAGGACTGTTTTAAGAGGATTTGGCTGCTGTTTTGGGGGTGATTTGGGCTATTGTTCAGGCGTGTTTTAGGAGGTGTAGGGGCTGCTGTTTGGGGGTGTATTTTCGGTGATGTGTGGAGGTTTAGAGGCTGCTGTTTTCAGTTGTGGAGTGGGGGAGATGAAGAGAATTATTTGTGATTTTCTTCTTGCTATTGCCGTGAGTGGCTAGGGCTCTTGGTGTTGTGATTTTCGTGTAAGTCTTGTGTATGAGCTAGCCTAGAGGATGGTGGTGAAAGGTTCTTTTTATAGGCAAAGGCTAGGGTTTCTAGGTAAGGAAGGGAATCAAGTAAATAAGGGAGATATTTTGATTGGTTTATGAAAGGAATGAATCTTGTGTAATTGGTGGGTGAATATCTTAATTAGGGAGTTAAAATATTTGATTGATTTTAATGTTTATTTTAATTTGGTATGTGATTTTTATATTTGTTTTGATTTCACCATGTGTTAAATATGTGTTTTAAGTGGGCTTGGGCGTGTGGGCCAAGGCTTGGGCGAATTGGGCTTGATGTGAGGCTAGCAGCAAAACCAGAATTACCGACACCGTTCGAACGCCTCCTCGAACGCCTGCAATCTGTTTGGCGTTCGAACGTATACACGAACGCAGCACGAACGAAAACAGTGAACCTTGTTTATTCTGAATTTCCCCTTCCGATGTCCGTTTTCCGTGACCTCCGTGACTTAAAAGGTAGTGTCTCCAAATGAGACTCATCATAGGGACTTATATGCAAAAATACAGTGCCTACAGTCGCCCCCACTTTGATGGGACTTGTGTAATGTGTAACAGTGACAATCCTATCAAAGTTATGCAATGCATTTTCACTTACCTGGCTCGCCAGCTGCCTCCTGACTTGTCTGCTGCCTCGACCTAAATTTGATGACGTGCCATTCTTGGCATGCTAAACCCCGTACATAGGGTGTCACGGTAGTCCACAATAGTCCACACTAGTCCACGATAATCCACGGAATCCACATAGTCCACATAGTCCACGATAATCCACGGTAATCCACGGTAGTCCACGATAATCCATGGTAGTCCACATAATCCATATAGTCCACATAATCAATGGTAGTCCACATAGTCCACAATACTCCACAATACTTCATGATAGTCCACGGTAGTCCACATAATCCACAACACTTCAAGATAGTCCACGGTAGTCCACAACATTTTACGATAGTCTGCGGTAGTCCACATAATCCATGATAGTCCATGGTAGTCTACATAATCCACAACACTTCAAGATAGTCCACGGTAATACAAAATATTTCACGATAGTCCACGGTAGTCCACATAATCCATATAGTCCACATAGTCCACGGTAGTCCACATAGTCCACAATACTCCACAATACTTCATGATAGTCCACGGTAGTCCACAATATTTCACGATAGTCCACGGTAGTCCACATAATCCATGATTGTCCATGGTAGTCCACAATATTTCATGATAGTCCACGGTAGTCCATAATATTTCACGATAGTCCTCGGTCGTCCTCATAATCCACAACACTTCAAGATAGTCCACGGCAGTCCCCATAATTCACATAGTCCACACGCCGTACCTGGAAAAACTGTTATGATGACACAGTGGGCCTCGACCCTGAGACACATCCCAATAACTGCAACCGACAACGGGGGCATCTCGACCCAACACCGCTGACAATAGGGACCTCACCCTCGAACTGATGATGTAGTGGGTCCTCGACCCAAAAATGGTACTGATGTGGGCCTCGCCCTCAACTGATACTGATGTGGGCCTTGCCCCAAACTGATACTAATGAAGTGGTCCATTCTCGAACCAAGTTGAGGGGAGGTGGTCCATTCTCGGACCATTTCGATGAGAGGTGGTCCATTCTCGAACCGTTACTGTGATGCGGTCCATTCATGAACCTTGCTCCATTCTTGGAGTGCCATTCCCGGCTTGTTCATTCTCGAACTGTGTTTCCATTCTTGGAGTGTCATTCCCGGCTTGTTCATTCTCGAACTATGTTTCCATTCTTGGAGTGCCATTCTTGGCTTGTTCATTCTCGAACTGTGTTTCCATTCTTGGAGTGCCATTCTTGGCTTGATTGATTCTGATAATGATATGGGCCTCGCCCCCAGAGTGTCATATCCGGCAAAACTGATGTTGATAATGATATGGGCCTCACCCCAAACTGGTACTGATGTGGGCTTCGCCCCCAAACTGGTACTGATGTGGGCTTCGCCCCCAAACGGGTACTGATTTGGGCTTCGCCCCTAGATTGATGCTGATATGGGCATTGCCCTCAAACTGATGTGGGCCTCGCCCCAACACTGTTGCTGATGTGGGCCTCGCCCCAAACTGGTACTGATGTGGGCCTCGCCCCCCAACTGATACGGATGTGGGCCTCGGCCTTGGGACTCATCCCCAAACTGATGCTGATGTGGGCCTCGGCCCTAGGACTCATTCCCAAACTGATATTGACGTGGGCCTCGCCCCCAGACTGGTATTGAAGTGGGCCTCGCCCCCAGACTGATACTAATGTGGGCCTCAAACCTCAAATTACTACCCGAATCTAACACCAATATGGGCCTCAGCCCCAGGATTATTACCCGATTCCGATATTGTGCTTTTGTTATGCCTTATTAGCTTGTCTTCGCCGCTTTTTCTTTTTCTTCTTCAAAACCTGTGAACACAAAACAAAACAAACACAAAAGGGTGCAAAATGGGTTACGTGTATGCATGTATGCGGAATGTTCCCATCCCGTTGGGTTAGGTCTTCTGCTAATTCTCTTGGTGACTGCCCGGTCTCAGGTAAAATACAGCTTCAATCTGTCAACATTGATCGGCTTGGTGAACTCATTCCCTTCCAAGTCTGACAGCCTCACTGTCCCCGTTTCCCAGTTTCTGAATGACAATCTTATCTTTCTGTTTGCTTCTTCCGAGGATTCCCCGTGTTCTAAGCATCGTTTTGTATCATAATACCAAGGTTGAATGCTTTTGTCAAATATACTCATGTTGCATATTCAAGCGAGTACGGGAAATGAACGTCTTTATTATCATTAGAAAAATGTTCGAGCAAACAGGCAAAATCAATGTCTATATCAAAAATGCAGGATCAAACAAACTAGGAGGAACAACTTCATCATTCGCAGCACTGCCTTCTTCCTCGGCCTATGGATCTTCATCGTTGTCACCCCGTATCCCCATGTACGAAGCTTGGTGGTTGAGAGCTTGGAGGACGAAGGTTTCGGGCAAGCCAGAGTTGATCATGTAGGTGGGTGGGGGAACAGAGTGATAATTTGGTAGAGGATTGGTGTGTGTGTTTGGCTGTTCTCTTTCAGGGTCAGGGATTTTGTGGGAGTCAATTAAGTCTTGGATCTCATGGCGGAGACGGGTACAACTATTGGTGTCATGGCCAGGTTGTTGGTGGAAGTGGCAGTAGCGGTTCATATTGAGGATTGGTGGGGGAGGATTTGGGAGTGGTCTAGGTTCCAAGAGTTTTAAGAGTCCTTGCCTGGTCAGCTTCTCAAGCACTTTGGACAATGGTATAACCAAGTTAGAAAATCGCCTATTCTTAACAGCAGCAATCTCGGCAGTAACGGGCTTGGTCTCAGAATGCCCTCCAAAATTTCTCCTATTCTGGCCATAAAACTTCCGGTTTTCCGCCTCCTCTTCTTCAATGTCCGTGACAGTTTCCCTCAGCTGTCAGAAATCCGCAATCATTGAAGTCATCCTCCTCAACTTGCCATAGATCGAGGGCTTGGTGCCCGTGATGATCATTTTAATTTGGTCTTTCTCTGAAGGCCGAGTCTGCATTTTCAAAAGCTGGCTTCTCCAGCGATCCACATACTCTTTGAAACTTTCCTCTGGCTTCTGCTTAGTGTTCTCCAAATCACGGAGTGACAAGTCAATTTCTAAGTCTGTAACATACTGCTTCAGAAAAGCATCATCTAGTTCCCTCCAATCTTCCTTAACCTTTCTTTCAAGGCTATGGTACCACACTACGGGTGCCCCCTCAAGTGACATCCCAAACATCTTCTGAGCTTGGCGCTGTGTTAGGCCCACTGAACTCATAACTGACACATATTGTCGGAGGTGGACCCTCGGATCCCCATTCCCGTTGAACTTGGCCATATCCGGCATCTTGAACTGAGCAGGCAACTGTTCCTCAAAAGCCATTGCCTCATAGTCTAGTAATTCTTCGTCCTTACCATTCATCTTACGGGTAACTGACTCAACCTGATCCCGAAGCTTCTGAAATTCTGCCTGAGACCCAATCACTATGCATGTTGCATGCTCTGTCATGTCATCATCAAAAGTGGGGATATCATCCCCCAACCCGTTCGGAGGCTCCTCACGCCTCATATTCTCAGAATTTCCCCCAACACGGGGCACAGCCATATTTTTCATGGCAGTAGTCAAGGCTTGCAACTGTTCAGTGACCTTGGCGAGACCGTTTTCCAACTAATCCATACGGGATACCTCAATATCTGATTCACTCATGTCTGTTCCCAGTATTTTGGTGAGTCTTCCATTTTCCCTAACCCAACAGGAATCTATGATGGCTTTCAAAACACAAGGGTTAACATGATGTATGTATGCATGGGGTGCATGAGATGCATGTAACATATATAATATACTACATCAACTAAAATTCTCAAACAAATCAGCCCGTTATCATTTTAGAAACTTTTGGGCTAATTGTCATAGGAGTGAACTCGTCCCATTTTGAAAGGCCCAACAAGTTCACATCTCATGGCAAGGAGCCCAACTAAATCCAAATGGTAATGTTCTGAACACAAGCACAAAGTGGCCCATCAACACTTAGAAGCTTTTGGCCCAATCGTCATAAAATACGTTCTTGTCCCAGTTTAAATGGCCCAACAAGCCCATATCTTATGACAAATGGTCCAAATGGATCCAAACGACGATGTTCCCAAACACAAACATAAAAGATAGATAATGCAAACATAAAGTAATAATTTCTACAGAATGGCCCATCAACATTTCAGAAGCTTTGGGCCTAATGATCATAAGGTACGAACTCGCCCCAGTTTAAATGGCCCAGCAAGTTCGCATTTCTGACAATAGTCCAACTGCATCCAAATGAGGATGGTCCACAAGCACATATTCAAGGAAATAATTGTTACTTTAACCATACAAACCCGGTGTTGGTTTCTATTATATGTCCCAAGAAAGATTAAGCATGTAAAATACTACAAAGAATATATATTTAAACATGAAGTATGGCGGAATCATACTTACAATGCCTTGTGATGAAGAAGATGATCAAATGGTAGAAGCTCCAAGTGATGGATGGTTCGGCCAAGAGGAGGAAGAAGACTCCAAGCTCCAAGCTCTTGTATTCCAAGCTCTTTGATGGTTTCCCTATCACCTCTTTTGATCCCTTGCTTGTGCTAGCAAAAATGGAGAAATGGAAGATCAAATCTTCCTTGCCCTTGTCAATGGAGTTCTCGGCATTTGAGAGAGAAGAGAGATTTTTGGTGTAAAGTCTTGAATTAATAATCTTGTCAAACAAAAATCAATTTATATTTATGTTATAATTTATTAAATTAATAATAAATCTATGACATAAACCATGCAATGGCTTAGAGTGTCAAACACTCAAACTCCATGCAAAACCTTTGAGTGAAATGCACACTATCACCATGCAATGCCTTAGAGTGTTTATACACTATTAACATGCAATGCCATATCAATGACAAGTGTCATGTGGGCCCCACACGTTTCCCAATGAAAGTGGGCCCACGTCCACTCACGCGTTCGGGTTCGATATTTCCGAAATACCGAGCTAGCGTCGCGACGTTAATTAAATCGGATTTAAATAAATAATCGCTCCTAGCGAAATTATTATTTACGTCGCTTACGAATTAATTCTAAATTAACTCGTACGCCCGAATTAAAATCTAATTTTAATTTCGCGTCGAAATCGAATTTCGATTATTATATCGAATATAATAATTATATCGATTAATTCCAAATTAATCGTTCTCTCTCTCTAAATAAGGCACTTTATCCGAGATAAAGTTTCTCCGCAATTAATCCAAGATTAATTAAGTTCGAATCAAATATCATAGGTGAATCTTCAGGAAGCGACCCAAGAGATCTCCGGATATTTTGGCAGTAAATACGGTCGTCGGATAATCCGAACACGTACGTACCTCGTACTACGTCTTTACCGATTCACAAGACAAGGTTGGCTTCTAGCAAAGCGCCATGCCTACCCAATTCTCCAGAATCTCCATTCTAATAGGAATATAAGATCTGTATCAGGCGTAGTATACCGTAGTATTGCGTAAATCGATCCAGTATCGGATGATCACATGCTAGGCCTGGGGCTGGAGATGTGTCTGCCCCGTACGAAACATATATCGGACATCAAGCAGCTAGTCTCTTTAAATCAGACAATCCTGACCTAGTCATATTGTCCCGACGGTTGCAACCTTTTATAGAGTACTAGTTCTGTGCCCTGCGTGATCATCGCCTCCATATGTCTGAAGCGATACTTCCATCTTGACATCACATCCAGCACACTACGATTCTCGATAAACCCAGAAGAGGTGTACACAGAACCGGTTAGGTCCCCAACCACCAAAACCAAAGTTTACCGATTGTCGCAAGTACTAGCGATGTAAGTCTCAGGTTAAGACCATATACACCTACCCTGATGCGGCCTCCCATAGACACGCAGACATACTACCAATGGGATTCCGCGGGGTCTATCCAGAGCGAAGCTGTTTTCCGTACCATCGGTAAAACACAACCTCCTATTGCACTTGCATAAGTATCCAATACTTAAATATATGAGAACTATGCTGTTGTGCCCTCACAACGTGCACAAGCGCAATACTAGTCTATTCCGCATTATCGATGTCCGATCTCGATAATACTCCGACTAGGGATATTTAATGATTAAACTTTTATAGATTGATACTGTCTCATATCATCTCAATCCAGTATTAATCATATGGACTTTCGCCATTATATTAGTCAAAGTAAATAATATTACAAAACGGCAAAAGGCAATTTCATTATCACATAGTTAATTTTGTACAATAATACAATATCATTTACAAACAGTGACGCTATGGGACATAATGTCTAACAATCTCCCACTTGGCCTATAGCCAGTCACTCAAGCATCTAATACCCGAACTATGTATGTGTCGTTCAAAAACTTGCTGAAGAACAGCCTTCGTCAGCGGATCTGCAATGTTGTCATCTGATGTGACCTTCTCGACCTTTACATCGCCACGATGTATAATCTCCCGAATCAGATGGTAACGTCGAAGAACATGCTTGGACCTTTGATGAGACCTTGGTTCCTTAGCCTGTGCTATAGCCCCGTTATTGTCACAATACAATGGAACGGGCTCAGCTGCTAACGGAACTACTCCTAATCCGATTAGGAACTTTCGGATCCAAACTGCCTCCTTTGCTGCTTCAGATGCAGCGATGTACTCCGCTTCTGTTGTTGAATCGGCAACAGTATCTTGCTTGGAAGATTTCCAGCTCACTGCTCCGTTATTCAAGCAAAAAATGTACCCGGATTGCGACTTGTAGTCATCCTTGTCGGTTTGGAAACTTGCATCGGTATACCCAGATACCGCAAGTTCTCCACCTCCATAAATTAAGAAAGCATCCTTAGTTCGTTTAAGATACTTAAGGATATTCTTAACTGCTATCCAGTGACCTTCACCTGGATCGGCCTGATAGCGACTGCACATGCTCAAAGCATATGAGACATCAGGTCGTGTACATATCATGGCATACATGATCGATCCGACTGCCGAGGCGAACGGTATCCGACTCATGTGGTCTCTCTCTTCCTGAGTCTTAGGACACATGTCCTTAGACAGAGAGGTACCTCGTACCATTGGAACCAATCCCCTCTTGGATTGTTCCATGTTGAATCTCTTCAACACTTTATCAATGTATGTACTCTGGGAGAGTCCAAGCAGCTTTCTAGATCTATCCCTGTAGATCTTTATTCCAAGAATAAAGGCTGCTTCTCCCAGATCTTTCATGGAGAATTTTAATGAAAGCCAAGCTTTCACCGACGTTAGCATGGGAATGTCATTGCCTATAAGCAATACGTCGTCGACATAAAGGACAATAAAAGTAAGTGCTCTCCCACTAACCTTCTTGTATACACAAGGGTCATCTGCGTTTTGCACGAAATCATATTCTTTATGATCTCATCAAAACGCTGATTCCATGACCGTGATGCTTGCTTCAATCCATAAATGGATCGATTTAACTTACAAACCTTGTTTGCAAGTCTAGGTACGATAAAACCGTCAGGCTGTTGCATATAAACATCCTCCAAAAGGTTTCCGTTAAGGAAAGCGGTTTTAACGTCCATCTGCCATATCTCGAAGTCGAAATATGCAGCTATTGCAAGCATTATCCGAATGGATTTAATCATGGCAACGGGTGAGAAGGTTTCGTCATAATCAATACCATATTGTTGACGATACCCCTTCGCTACAAGCCTAGCTTTGTACGTTTGTACGTTGCCATCCATGTCGGTCTTCTTCTTGAAGATCCATCTGCATCCAATAGGCTTTACGCCTTCTGGTGCATCAACCAGTGTCCAAACTTGGTTGGCGTACATGGAATCCATCTCGGACTTCATGGCTTCTTGCCATAAAGCGGAATCGATATTTTGTATCGCTTCCTCATACGTAGCCGGCTCATTATCCTCAATAAGATTAATATCTATATGAGGTGAGATCAGGAACCCATACCTCTCAGGTACTGTTCTGACTCTCTCCGACCTACGCGGTCCTTGTGTATGTGAAGTTTGTGGTACAGACTCATCCCGGACGGTCTGTTCTTGTTCCGTCGTTGATTCATTGCCAGGAACAGTATCACTACGATCTTCATCGAGTTCTACTTTCCTCCCACTTACCACTGCATTTATAAAATCCTTCTCAAGGAAAAATGCTTGTAGAGCAACAAATACTTTGTTCTCTTGTGGGTGATAGAAGTAATATCCTTTGGTTTCCCTAGGATATCCAACGAAAAGGCATTTATCAGATTTGGGTTCAAGTTTGGTACCTTCCAAACGTTTAACATATGCCCAGCATCCCCAAATCTTTAGGAAAGAGAAACCTGGTTTCCTTCCTGTCCATATCTCATATGGAGTCTGTTCAACAGACTTCGACGGTACCTTATTCAAAATAAGTATAGCACTGTTTAATGCGTATCCCCAGAAGGATATTGGTAGCTCAGTGCGACTCATCATTGACCTCACCATGTCCAACAAGGTGCGGTTTCTCCGTTCGGACACACCGTTTAATTGCGGTGTTCCAGGAGGAGTCCACTGTGAAAGAATACCATATTCTTTCAAGTAATCTTGAAACTCATAACTTAAGTACTCGCCACCACGGTCTGACCGTAATGTCTTGATACTCTTCCCTGTTTGTTTCTCCACTTCGTGTCGAAACTCTTTGAATTTCTCAAAAGTTTCCGACTTGTGTCTCATAAGATACACATAACCATAACGAGATGCATCATCTGTAAAGGTTACGAAGTAGTGAAAACCACCTCTAGCCTGGCTAGACATGGGCCCGCATACGTCAGTATGAACGAGAGCCAACAGTTCTGTGGCACGTTCACCTTTACCACTAAAAGGTGATTTAGGCATTTTGCCTAAAAGACAAGATTCGCAGACGTCATATGAATTGGGATCAAATTCGTCCAAGTACCCACTCTTCGAAAGTGTGGATATGCGAGTCTTGTTGATGTGTCCCAGACGACAATGCCACATATAAGCTTCATCTTTTAGATTACTTCTTTTGAGCCTTTTGTTTGTCATTTTAGGAGATTCATTTATATTCAAAATATAAAGACCGTTATTTGCAACAGCTGTGCAAATTTCTGCATCATTTTTATATAAATAACACCCAGTGTTCCTGAATACAAAAGTGTAACCCTGCTGGGTTAACAAGGATACAGATATAATATTCCTAGTTAAACTAGGTACAAAATAACAGTTCAAAAGTTTAAGTTCATGCCCTGAGGGCAGTACTAAAACAAAAGTCCCTACGGCCAAAACAGCAACTGGTGTTCCGTTTCCAACTCGTAGATCCATCTCCCCGGATGCCAGCACCCTGCTATCCTGCAGATCCTGCACATCAGTACAAATATGAGCACCACACAACCAGAATCAAAAATCCATTTTTAAAACTAGAAGTATTCATATTTATCTCAATAACAAACATACCAGAAGCGATAGCCTTGCCATCCTTGATATCCTCCTTCTGCCCCTTGCCCATTCGGCAGTCACGTTTCCAGTGACCCCTCTTGCCGCAGTTGAGGCAGATGTCGTGAGATTTGTCCCTTGGCTTCCTAGAAGCAGATGTCAACTTGCCTTTGCCCTTTTCTTGAACTTCTTCTTCTTTGCACCTCCAATTGCCTTGGGGCCACCCTTTGGCGCATGAGAGGTCGATGCAAAATGCGCCTCGCGCTTGCTCCCCTTTAGGAGTTCCCTTTCGGACTCCTTCAAGATAGATAACAGCTCTCCAAGAGTGTCATCTGTATCCATCAACTTATAGTTGACTATGATTTGTTTCCAAGTATCAGGAAGTGACTGCAAGATCATATCTATAGTCAGCTCAGCCTCCAAGACTATTCCCATATTGGCCAACTCATCAATATCGGCAATCATTTGAGCCCCGTGGGCTTCAACTGATGCGCCATCTGTCATCCGGGAGCGGAAGAGTTTCCTTACTAGCTCGTACCTCTTCATCCGCTTATTAGTGCGGTGAAGATCACGCAATCTTGCCATCATGTTATAGGGATCCAAGTCCCTATTCTGGCGTCTGAAATGCTGGGTCATTGCAGCTAGCATAACTGACTGAGCTTGGTCACAATCATCACTATGAGTTTTCCATAACTCTAGCTCCAGTGGCTCAGTGGGTTTAGGCGGGAGAGGTCTCTGAATAGTATACAGTATCCTCTCAGCCCCAAGCACTATCTTGAGGTTCATTTCCCAGTCGGCAAAGTTTGTCCCTCTGAAGACATTATCGCCCATGATAATGTCACGGATATTACCTTTGCCAATCATCTTGACAACTATAGTCCAACTATAAAGTCAACGATGTATTGGGTACAGTCAAACTGTTACAAATAAAAATAACAATATATTAGTCCAACTAATTAAAATATTGACGAAATGTTTTTGAAAGACGCGTAAGGCTAAGTATCTGAACGAAATTGCAAATTCAATAATAGCCTCCCACTATTTTCTTCAAGTTTCTAACCCTCTGTAGACAACTCGGGAAATCTAATTTCCTAGTGGGCTAGGATCCCGTTAAATAACACACAACCTTGACTTTGGCCAATAAAAAATTGTATGCTATTTAACATAGGTAGATCTCCATGATCAATTGGATCTCATCCAATTCCTAGATCCGGTTAGGTGGACATCCAAGTCCGAAACATATGTATAATGTCAATGTATCCAATACATTCTCCTAACCATATCCTCCGAATCAACTAGGCTTTGGCTTTGGCCAAAAAACAAACCTAATGATTCCGGTTAAGCTAGACCCATTGACGAGGAAAGTTTCGTAATCAATGTCGTTGGACAAAAAGTGACCTTGACTTTGGTCAATAAAAATCACGATTTGGACAAGACACCGATATGCAACAAAACTCTCATGATTCAAGTACATCCTAGGTTGACAAAGGTCTTGACTTTGGTCAAAAACAAACCAATGCCAACTTCGGATCTTGAACAAGAACCATTCAATGGAAGGATATTTAGCTTAATATAAATTGAGGGATTTTCGCGTAATTGGCAACCAATTTATTCATCTTTGTTAGGTCTCATCATCATACACCCTTAAGCATGCTTCTAAAACATCATAAAGCGCGTAAAGTAAAGTAATAGTGATATGCGGATGGATATTTAAACAACTTGTTCCTAGAACAAATCACTCCCTTTCCTCTCCCCGCTAGCACTATTCTACAACTACCCAATTACATAATACAATAAGAGAAACCTCATTTACATTGAGGGGAATTAGGTGAGAAGAGAATACAAAGAGATAAAGAGATAAGGCTGGACACGCAGGTCCAATTAATAAATTCCAAATTTACAATAATTTCTAAAATTACCCTTTCCCTTCTAATATCCATCCGATATACACTATTCATTCATCACATACATATATATTCAAACAAGACATGCTTTTACAACCAATCTAATCCAATTAATTAGTCTTTGTTAATGTGATCATCCAATGTTCAAACAACGGTTTGATTTTGTGCGAGTCCAACTCGATTGAGAATAAGTACATAAAGTACGAATTCGCGAATTATATCGAACTACTAATTAAATCTAATTCAATTCGTATTCAATACTAATCCAATTATTTAATTCCAAATCAAATGTTTACACTTTTAATATGCTTTAAAGACTTAGATTCTAAATCTAATCCTATTGGGTCTCAAAGCCCAATTAACATCCAATGTTGAATTTAATTCAAGTCAAATGGGCTTAGAATTGATTTATTAAGGCTTGGGCTTTTGGTCAATGTGGGTCAAACCCAATTGCCAAGCCCAAATAAGGAATCACCCTTAAGTGCCATAAAACCAATTTTAAGCCCATAAGGCCCAATTAAATTATTAAAGCCCATTAATTAAATTTTAATATTCCAAACATTAAAGTCCAATTAATTAAAGTATAATACCAAGATTAATATATTAAACCAAATATTTCAAAAATACCCATTTAATTTATTAATCATGTATTGTCAATTAAATGTCCAACATTAATTTTATCAAAAATCAACTCCATTTCATGTCCTTGTACATTCGGCCAAGGTGAGTTATTTGTGTCGATTTGTTTTTCAATCCGATTGAATTACTAATCTACGTCCCGTACACGTTCTAAGTCATCTAATGATCTTAAACACAAAAAATTTCAATCTACTCCAAGTAGTAACACATTCGGCCAAGGCATGGATTTGGGGAAAAATCATCCAATGCATTTTTCATGAAATTGATTCCATATATCATCATGTTACACATGCAAGCATACTTATTAATCAAATTTCATAAGAACATGCTTATATCAATTTCAACATGCCATTCGGCCAAGGTGGGGAAAAATCATCCAATGTTTTTTTCATAAAATTGATTCCATATAACATCATGTTATACACATGCAAGCATACTTATTAATCAAATTTCATAAGAACATGCTTCAATCAATTTAACACACCCATTCGGCCAAGGTCAAAATTTTGGGGAAAAATCATCCAATGCATTTTTCATAAAATTGATTTCATATAATGTCATTTAACATACATATAAGCATACTCATTCATCAAATTTCACAAGAACATGCTTCAATCAATTTTACCCAAATTTTAACCTAAAGTATTTCATGCTTAAACCTAGCTCAATGATACCATTGTTGGTTTCTATTATATGTCCCAAGAAAGATTAAGCATGTAAAATACTACAAAGAATATATATTTAAACATGAAGTATGGCGGAATCATACTTACAATGCCTTGTGATGAAGAAGATGATCAAATGGTAGAAGCTCCAAGTGATGGATGGTTCGGCCAAGAGGAGGAAGAAGACTCCAAGCTCCAAGCTCTTGTATTCCAAGCTCTTTGATGGTTTCCCATATCACCTCTTTTGATCCCTTGCTTGTGCTAGCAAAAATGGAGAAATGGAAGATCAAATCTTCCTTGCCCTTGTCAATGGAGTTCTCGGCATTTGAGAGAGAAGAGAGAATTTTTGGTGTAAAGTCTTGAATTAAATAATCTTTGTCAAACAAAAATCAATTTATATTTATGTTATAATTTATTAAATTAATAATAAATCTATGACATAAACCATGCAATGGCTTAGAGTGTCAAACACTCAAACTCCATGCAAAACCTTTGAGTGAAATGCACACTATCACCATGCAATGCCTTAGAGTGTTTTATACACTATTAACATGCAATGCCATATCAATGACAAGTGTCATGTGGGCCCCACACGTTTCCCAATGAAAGTGGGCCCACGTCCACTCACACGTTCGGGTTCGATATTTCCGAAATACCGAGCTAGCGTCGCGACGTTAATTAAATCGGATTTAAATAAATAATCGCTCCTAGCGAAATTATTATTTACGTCGCTTACGAATTAATTCTAAATTAACTCGTACGCCCGAATTAAAATCTAATTTTAATTTTGCGTCGAAATCGAATTTCGATTATTATATCGAATATAATAATTATATCGATTAATTCCAAATTAATCGTTCTCTCTCTCTAAATAAGGCACTTTATCCGAGATAAAGTTTCTCCGCAATTAATCCAAGATTAATTAAGTTCGAATCAATATCATAGGTGAATCTTCAGGAAGCGACCCAAGAGATCTCCGGATATTTTGGCAGTAAATACGGTCGTCGGATAATCCGAACACGTACGTACCTCGTACTACGTCTTTACCGATTCACAAGACAAGGTTGGCTTCTAGCAAAGCGCCATGCCTACCCAATTCTCCAGAAATATTCTAATAGGAATATAAGATCTGTATCAGGCGTAGTATACCGTAGTATTGCGTAAATCGATCCAGTATCGGATGATCACATGCTAGGCCTGGGGCTGGAGATGTGTCTGCCCCGTACGAAACATATATCGGACATCAAGCAGCTAGTCTCTTTAAATCAGACAATCCTGACCTAGTCATATTGTCCCGACGGTTGCAACCTTTTATAGAGTACTAGTTCTGTGCCCTGCGTGATCATCGCCTCCATATGTCTGAAGCGATACTTCCATCTTGACATCACATCCAGCACACTACGATTCTCGATAAACCCAGAAGAGGTGTACACAGAACCGGTTAGGGTCCCCAACCACCAAAACCAAAGTTTACCGATTGTCGCAAGTCCGCATGTACCAGTTCTCAGGTAAGCTCTACAGTATCAGACTTACATATACACCTACCCTGATGCGGCCTCCCATAGACACGCGACATACTACCAATGGGATTCCGCGGGGTCTATCCAGAGCGAAGCTGTTTTCCGTACCATCGGTAAAACACAACCTCCTATTGCACTTGCATAAGTATCCAATACTTAAATATATGAGAACTATGCTGTTGTGCCCTCACAACGTGCACAAGCGCAATACTAGTCTATTCCGCATTATCGATGTCCGATCTCGAATACTACTCCGACTAGGGATATTTAATGATTAAACTTTTATAGATTGATACTGTCTCATATCATCTCAATCCAGTATTAATCATATGGACTTTCGCCATTTATTAGTCAAAGTAAATAATATTACAAAACGGCAAAAGGCAATTTCATTATCACATAGTTAATTTTGTACAATAATACAATATCATTTACAAACAGTGACGCTATGGGACATAATGTCTAACACCCGGTCTATGGGTGGGTTCGCAAGAGTGTAGACAAAGGCTCTCATCGGCGAAGGATGGCCCACAACTAGGTCTCCCCAATCAAGGGTTCGAGCGACCAAGTGAGCGCACCTTTTTTTATACAATAAGGTACGTGCCAATGAGCTATGGTGTGTGACTGACTGTCAAATGGATTTCCCGTTGTAGATTCCCCAGAGGGAGGGTGGAGCGAGGCTCTCTTAAGTACCCTAGCCTCTTAGGCTCTTATCGCTTGGTGACAGGAATAAACAACGAGTCCTCCAAATTAGTCCATCACAATAGGCTAAGGGTAGATGGCCATATAGGTGCCTTCACAGCTTTTCCTTCTAGGAAGGTAGTGAATGAAGAAAAACATCAAACCATTACCTAGCCTTAAGATGCCCTTGATTAAACCATCATTTTATCCACTATAGACACGGTCAATTAGAATATAAATCCAAACATAACAAGACAATATTTCGGGGCCGATTCTTTATCCCCAGTGGAGTCGCCAGTCTGTGGGACACAGGAACTGGACGACGCATGATGTTCCAGGCTCGCGGCCTGGTTGGGAGTACGGAATAGTCCGGGGGACTAGCCGGAGAATAATGGAGTCGCCACCTGGTGTGAACCAGGAAAATGAGATTTAAGGCCGCACTCACCCCTCGCAAGGGAAGACCTCAAACCGTTGGGTTCGGAATGGTCCCTTACTTATGTCACTTGTAATGAACGGATTTATGTAATAATTTAATCAAGTTTAAGTAACACTTATTTCTAAGAGTATCATGCTTCTAAATTCACATGCATACATCAACAAGTTCATATAAATTTTACATGTAACACATATCCGAATTTGCATACAGCCTATTAGCATGTAATCTATGTCTCAATTTGCATACATAAAGATTAACATACGGCAAGCATACAAGTTAATAGACACATTATACTCATACATGTGGGGAATACAGATGAACGACACTTACACAGTCTTACATAATGCATAGAAACAATCAGGTTTATCATACGAAAGAATAGCTACTAGGGACAATTATGTACGAAATCTGATGAAAATAACTCAGTTCAGTGGGTGCGCGTTCGCGTAGCGTTCGAGAACGCGTTTGAACGGTAAATAGAAGGTTCGCGTTCGTATAGCGTTCGAGAACGCGTTCGAACGGAGTAAGACCTGATGCATGAAACACTAAGAAGATGCGTGCGCGTTCGCGTAGCATTTGATAACGCATTCGAACGGTAAACAGATGGTTCACGTTCGTATAACGTTCAAGAACGCGTTCAAACGGAACCAGACATGATGCATGATGAAACTAAGAAAATGCATACGCGTTCGCGTAGCATTCAAGAAAACATTCGAATGGTAAATAGAAGGTTCGCGTTCATGTGGCGTTCGAGAACGCGTTCGAATGGAACCAGACCTGATGCATGCAACACATTCATAGACAAACAAATCCACAATGTGGGACCTCACGTATCCGATTGAACTAATCTCACATCCAATCGAATATACACCAACCGGCGCGGCAAAACATCATGGTAAAGGATTTTAACCCCTCCAAATAGGGGACCTTTAATCCGACTTACTAAGCCCATGCGCTCGATTGTATCATACATAAAAAAATAATGGCAATCACATTAAACTTGGTATACCCAATTAAACATATCTTGCATTCAACCGAACACACATCAACCGGCGCGGCAAAGCATCGTGGTAAAGGATTTTAACCCCTCCAAATAGGGGACCTTTAATCCGACTTACTAAGCCCATGCGCTCGATTGTATCATACATACAAAAATAAAGGCAATCATATCAAAATTGGTATGCCTTATTGAACATATCTTGCATTCAACCGAACAAACATCAACCGGCGCGGCAAAGCATCGTGGTAAAGGATTTTAACCCCTCCAAATAGGGGACCTTTAATCCGACTTACTAATCCCATGCGCTCGATCGCATCATGCATAAACAAGTAACATGCAGAATTTGAATAACAAATAATAAATAAATCAAAGCAACATAAAACAAAAGAAGGTGACGTTTACTCAAGCGGTACGTGGAGTTATTGTTGGACAAAATGACCCATAGCGTCACTATTTGCACAGATCATTGTGTTGTTGTAGCAAATTAACTATGTGACAAGGAAATTGCACTCTCATCATTTGTGATTAGATCACCATAGATATATAAATGAAGAGAGGTCCATGTGATTAGTTCCTGGACTGAGAATGATATGAGACAGTATCAGTCCCCAAAGGATTAATCATTAAATATCCCTAGCCGGAGTATTATCGAGACTGGACATCGATAATACGGAATAGGCTAGTATTGCACTTGTGTGCGTTGTGAGGGCACAACGGCATAGCTCTCATATATATAAGTATTGGATACTTATGCAAGTGTGATAGGAGGTCGTGTTTCACCGATGGTACGGGAAACAGCTTCGCTCTGGATAGACCCTTCGGAATCCCATTGGTATTATGACTATGTGTCTATGGGAGGCCGAAATCAAGGTAGGTGTGTATAGTCTTAACCTGAGACTTACATCGCTAATACTTACGATAATCGATAGACTTTGGTCTTGGTGGTACAGGGCTTTAACCGGTTCTGCGTACACCACTTCTGGGTTTATCAGAGAGTCGTAGTGTATTGGGTGTGATGTCAAGACGGAAGTATCACTTCAGTCATATTGGAGATGATGTCACGCAGGATACGGTACTAGTGCTCTTGAGTGTTGTGCAACCAATTGGGATATTGTGACCAGGTCATGAATATCCGATTATAGAGACTATGGTACCAGACATCCGATATGTGCTTCGGACGGGGTAGACACTTATCCAGCCCCAGCCCTAGCACGTGACTATCCGATACTGGGCCGATATGCACAATACAATCGTATACTACGATTGATACAGATCTTTAATATTCTTAAATGGATATGTCCGGAGAATTGGGTAGACTTGGTGCTTTTCTAGGAGTCAACCTTGTCTCGTAAATCGGTAGAACGTAGTACTTGGTACGTACGTGATTCGGATACACCGACGACCGTATTTACTGCCAACTTATCCGGGGATCTCATGGGTCGCTTCCCGATAATCCACCGATGACGCACAACTCACACTCTTGAATAATCTGGGATTATATAGAAGAGATAGAAAATTAATCTAGGATTAATTACGGAGATATTTTATCTAGGATAAAATATCTTCTAGAGAGAGATAACGATTAATTTGGAATTAATCGGTAAATTAATATATTCGATATATTAAACGAAATTAGATTTCGACGCGGAATTAAAATTAGATTTTAATTCGGGCGAACGAATTAATTTGGAATTAATTCGTTAGCGACGTGAATAGTGAATTCGCTAGGCGTAATCATTTAATTACGACGCGACGGAAAAATCGTTAATTTGGAATTAGCGAACCCGAGCCCGAGTGTGATTGCGAGCGCATTCGTATTTCGAATTCGAGTGCGGCGTCGCAAGTCGCATCAAGCGTCAAATCATTAGTCGCATCAAGCGTCAAATCACTTGTCACTTTGAGTGATGTGACTTGACAACATGTCACTTTATTAAAGTGACTTGATGTGAATAATGATGGAGTTGACATGAATAGTGAAAGCTAGTGGAGGGAAAACTTTTTGGTTTTTGGCTCCAAAATTCATTTAATTTATTGGATAAAATTAAATGGAAATTGATTATTATTTTGGGAAAATATATAATCAAAAGCTTTTACAACTTTTACACAAGTCAACACACGTCTCTCTCTCCTAACTCTCTCAATAGCTCACGCCCAAAACTGTATAAGTGGACTGGTTTTGAACCAGAAAAACGTGAGCAAAGGGAAGCCAAGAGTTGGGTTTTCATGGTGAAAATCCAAGTGCTAGCACACTTACGAGACTTGCGAAGGTGGTAGGGAGGTTCACCCATGAGGCGAGACTCATCCGACGGAGTTTGGAGCTTCGAATTGAGACCCGAAACTGCCCAAACCAGTGAAGTGAACTGCTGCAGTGGCGCCACCAAAACAGTGAGCTTTGTGGCTTCAATCGTCTTCAAATAGACTCAACCGACCGATGTGAGTATTCCGCTACCTCCGTTGATGTATTCACATGATTTTCATGTCTTGTTTGATCTTGGGACCTAGATAATAACCAACAATGGCATCAAGAGCTATAGGTTCAAGCATGAAAATTGTAGGGCTTAAAATTTGGGTAAATGTGTGTTGAGCATGATTTGAATAAATTGATTGTTTAAGTATGCTTATAACATGTCTAATTTCATTTTGGTTGGACCAATTTGTTGAAAAATGATTTGGAATTATTTTCCCCAAATATTTGACCTTGGCCGAATGTGAATGTGATTTTGGGTTCTAGGAAATTTTTGATTTTTAATTCATTTGATGAGTTAGAATCATTTAGGTTGATGTTATTTTGAATCGAATTGGATTGGATTTCGAATTGGACAAAAACCCCAAAAATTCTATGTTGGCCGAATGGTTTGATTGCCCTAATGTCTTGGTAATTTTGATTTTGTGACATTGGATGTGTATGAAATCAAATTGGATGGTGATTTGATGTCGATTGTGGGTTCGATTGGATCGAAACCGAATCGGACACAAAATCCCTCCTTTGGCCGAGAGCATTAAAAGCATGTAATGGGTTTGATTTTTCAATTTGTGTGTTGGACATATAATAATGAATTGAGTATGATTAATTGGACTAATTTAGTGTTTTGGAAATGTTGATTTAGTTGATTAATCATGTAATGCACTTTAGGTAATTAAATTGCGGAATTGGATTCATGAAATTTAATTATTTAGGCTTAAATTGGATTTGGTCTTCTAATGTTGTATTTGGCCCTATTGGGCTTGATTTATCAAGTTTGGTTTAGGCCAAGTGGATTGGATCCAATTGGGCCCAAAACCTTAACCATAAAGCCCAAATGCGACTAATGAACCTTTAAAGTTCAAATGGGCCTAATGGGCCTAAATTGATTTCTAGGCTTATGGGGTTACTCCTTGATTGGGCTTTGGTTGCCGAAGCCCATACCTTAAAGAAATTAATTAAAGCCCATTGGACTTCAATTGAATTGACGTTGGACGTTAATCGGGCTTTGAGACCCGACGCGATTAAATTTGGAATTTAAGTCGAAAAGGTTTATTAAATAAAGTGCAATATTTAATTTGGAATTGAATAGTGAATTAGTACTAAATACATGTTAAATTAGATTTAATGATGTAGTTTAATTTAATTCATGAATTCGTACTTTAAGTACTTATTCGCAAAAACGAGTTTGACTCGAACAAAATCAAATCGTTGTTTGAACATTGGATGATCACTTAATTATCAGATTAATTAATTTGATTAGATTGATTGATAGCATGCTTATGTGTGTGAATACGTGGTTGTGTTGTATGTATAATGTATATCGGATGGATATTAGATGGGTGGGCAATTTTGGAAATTGTTGTAATAAATTCGATTTATTAAATTGGACCTGCGTGTCTAGCCTTATCACCTTCATTCTCTTTGTATTCTCTTCTCACCTATTCCCCTCCATGTAAATGAGGTTTCTTTAGAAGTGTAGTGTAACGGGTAGAAGTAATACTAGTGCTAGCTTGAGTGAGAAAGGGAGAGATTTGATCTAGGATCAATGTGTAAAGTATCCATCCGCATATCATTATTATTTATTTCATACTCGCTTTATTATGTGTTAGAATGCATGTTTAAGGGTGTATGATGATGAGACCTTAACAAAGATAATTAAATTGGTAGCCAATTTGCACGCGAAAAACCCTCGTTAAATATCAAGCGTTTATTTTCCTTCCATTGAGTGATTCTTACTCAAGATCCGAGATTGGCATGGGTTGTTGGCCAAAGTCAAGCCCTTGTCCGTCAAAGATGTGTTTTAATCACGAGGCTTTGTTCCATATCGGTGTCGTGTCCAAGTTGTGGTTTGTTGGCCAAAGTCAAGACCACTTCTTGTCCATTGACATTGATTACGAAGCTTCCATGTCAATGGGTCCGCGCTTGACTGGGATCACTAGGTTTGTTGTGCCAAAGCCAATGCCTAGTTGATTCAGAGGAAAAAGGTTAGGGTATACATTCGATGTATAGGCATATATAAGATATATGTTTGGGACTTAGATGTCCACCTACTGGATCTAGGAGTTGGATGAGATCCAATTGATCTTCGAGATCTACCTAGTTAATTATCATACAATTTGTTGGCCAAAGTAAAGATTGTGTGATATTTAACGGGATCCTAGCCCACTAGGAAACACGGTTTCCCGAGTACTCGACAGAGGGTTAGAGGCTCGACGAAAAATAGTGGGAGGCAAGTATTGAATTTGCAACATTCGTTCGAATACTCGCTAAACGCGCTCATCTATATTTTACTCGTCATATTAATCAAAAGTATTAGTTGGACTAATATTTTATGTTGTTTTAAAAATATATATAGTTGGACTATATACAAACTCATTCAATATATAGTTGATTTTATAATTGGATTATAGTAATCAATATAATTGAATTAAAATTATAGTTGATTAAATAATTGGATTATTGTAATCATTATAATAAATAGTACCTTATTAAATTGATTAAATAGTTGGACTATTGAAATCAAGAAAGAATTGAAAAGTTGAATATTTAAAATATATAATCCTTGGATTAAATGTTTTAAATGATTTAATTTTATTGGGAATTAATAATAGGTTACTTTATTGGATAAAATAACTTGTTATATCTAGGCCCATAATTAAGCAAATAAGTAGAGCATAAAATCTTTGGAAGATTTATGTGATGATGACTTTAGTGCTTAATTAATATACTTATCATAAATCTATCTTTAGATTTAAAAGTATTAAATTGCAATTAATAATTCTTAGAGAATTGATTTGACTATTCTAGAGGTGAAAAGTCAAAGTTTGCAATTGGGCGTGTTGCACAAGGTGCACATCGTTTCGATATTCCGAAACCCGAGGCTTGGCCAAAGGTTTGTGAAATATTGAAAAGATAATTGACATATCCCAAAGTGACTACCATTTGGATATGGAAGACACGAAGGAATTAAAGAAAGGGCGAGGCTCTAACTTTAAAAATATTTGTCAAAGTTATGTTCACTACTAGTATTGAAATTGGATTTTAAATACTTAGTGTGGTACATAATATATATGTATTGATGTTCAGAATCCGCTATGAGCTGGATACTGACTTCAAGCCGAGATTTCTCTGCGAATCGGAAACGGGACGAAAGTCGCTGTTTCGACCGTAGATACCTAAGTTTAGGAACTACCCTTCGGGTATGTACTTAAATTAGGAACTGTTATGATGTAACTAGTTTGACTAGAGACATTATCTCTATATCAGTGTTTAATCCGTTACGGATAAAAACCTTTATATTATAGAACACTAAGTGTTTTATTATATAAAGATGATACTGAGATAAATACATTAGATGTAAATAACAGAATTTATATTTTGAATATAATAAAATCTCAAACATATAAAAATGACAAATAAATAGCTCAAATTGATTTGATCAATAGAGACTTATTTGTGGCATTGTTGTCTAGGACACAATTTAACGAGACTCGTATATCCACACTTTTGAAGAGTGGGTACTAGGACTGATTTGACTATTCAAATAAAGTATGCGAATCTAGTTTATTAGGTAAAGTACATAAAACACTATTTACTTGGTAATAGTGAAAATGCCACCGATCTGTTAGCCCTATTCATGGTGAAGTTAGTAGGCCCATATCTAGCTAGGCTAGATGTGAACATGAATGTTTTGTGACCTTAACGGATGTGGCATCACGTTATGGTTATGTGTTTCTTTTGAAGAACACAGATCAGAAACTTTTATAGTTTCGACACGAGGTAGAAAAACAGATCGGCTATAGTATTATGCCGCCACGGTAAGACCGTAATGGAAAATACTTAAGCAGTAAGTTTCATACGTACATGAAAGAGTACGGTATTCTTTCAGATGAGGACATGATAAGGTTTATCACAAGTCGCTCTGAGCTACTATCTCCTTCAACCGGACATGTATTAACAGTGCAAAACTTATTTAGAATAAGGTTCCATATAAATCTGTTTGACAGATGTCATATAGGATATGGACAGGGAAGAAACGAGGTTTCTCATTCCTGATAATTTGGGTATGCCAGGCATAACGTTTGGATGATACCAAACTAAGGACCCAAATTGGATAAGTGCCAATATAGGTTATCCTAAGGGAAACCATAAGTATAGTACTTATAAATCCCACATGAGAACAATGTGATTGTTGCTCACCATGCGGGTTTCCTGAGAGGAATACCGATATGCAGTGGTCAGTGGGAGGATAGTGATACTCGATGAAAATCGGAGTAATACTGTTCAAGGCACGAAGTCCTTAATGGAACACAAACAGTTCATCTATAATGAATCTGTACCATTAATCTTCAAATACACAAGACCTGAGTAGATCGGATAGAGTCAGAAAACAACCTAGGGTATGGGTTTCTGATCTAACCTCATAAAGATGTCAATCTTATGAAGGTATACCATCCGACTGCGTTTTGAGGAAGTGATACGAGGTATCGACTCCCTATTATGGCAAAGTGCCATGAGTCCGAAATGGATTCCATGTATAACAACTATTTTGGATACTAGTTGTTGTACCACAAGGCATTGTGCCTATTGGTACATTAACGTCTTCAAGGAATACATACATGGAAGGCAACATACCAACGTACAAAGCTGGGCTTTTGACGGAAAGGTATCGTTATCAACATTGTGTTAATAACGGTTCAACCTTTTACCTGTTGCCATGGTAAATCCATTTTGAAGATGCTTGTTGATAACTTGAAGTGACTGGGATCACCCCTGCAAGTTTCCAAACAATTAAATACTGAGATACTATAAAGTTTGAATATTGGGACAGTGAGCTGGAAATATTCCGAGAAAGATAACTGTTGCCGAATAAACAACTCAACCGACGCGGCAAAGCATCGTGGTAAAGGATTTTAACCCCTCCAAATAGGGGAACTTTAATCCGACTTACTAAGCCCATGCGCTCGATTGTATCATACATACAAAAATAAAGGCAATCATATCAAAATTGGTATGCCTTATTGAACATATCTTGCATTCAACCGAACAAACAACAACCGGCGCGGCAAAGCATCGTGGTAAAGGATTTTAACCCCTCCAAATAGGGGACCTTTAATCCGACTTACTAATCCCATGCGCTCGATCGCATCATGCATAAACAAGTAACATGCAGAATTTGAATAACGAATAATAAATAAATCAAAGCAACATAAAACAAAAGAAGGTGACGTTTACTCAAGCGGTACGTGGAGTTATTGTTGGACAAAAAGACCCATAGCGTCACTATTTGCACGAATCATTGTGTTGTTGTAGCAAATTAACTATGTGACAAGGAAATTGCACTCTCATCATTTGTGATTAGATCACCATAGATATATAAATGAAGAGAGGTCCCTGTGATTAGTTCCTGGACTGAGAATGATATGAGACAATATCAGTCCCCAAAGGATTAATCATTAAATATCCCTAGCCGGAGTATTATCGAGACTGGACATCGATAATGCGGAATAGGCTAGTATTGCACTTGTGTGCGTTGTGAGGGCACAACGGCATAGTTCTCATATATATAAGTATTGGATACTTATGCAAGTGCGATAGGAGGTCGTGTTTCACCGATGGTACGGGAAACAGCTTCGCTCTGGATAGACCCTTCGGAATCCCATTGGTATTATGACTATGTGTCTATGGGAGGCCGAAATCAAGGTAGGTGTGTATAGTCTTAACCTGAGACTTACATCGCTAATACTTACGATAATCGATAGACTTTGGTCTTGGTGGTACAGGGCTTTAACCGGTTCTGCGTACACCACTTCTGGGTTTATCAGAGAGTCGTAGTGTATTGGGTGTGATGTCAAGACGGAAGTATCACTTCAGTCATATTGGAGATGATGTCACGCAGGATACGGTACTAGTGCTCTTGAGTGTTGTGCAACCAATCGGGATATTGTGACCAGGTCATGAATATCCGATTATAGAGACTATGTTACCAGACATCCGATATGTGCTTCGGACGGGGTAGACACTTATCCAGCCCCATCCTTAGCACGTGACTATCTGATACTGGGCCGATATGCACAATACAATCGTATACTACGCTTGATACAGATCTTTAATATTCTTAAATGGATATGTCCGGAGAATTGGGTAAACTTGGTGCTTTGCTAGGAGTCGACCTTGTCTCGTAAATCGGTAGAACGTAGTACTTGGTACGTACGTGATTCGGATACACCGACTATCGTATTTACTGCCAACTTATCCGGGGATCTCATGGGTCGCTTCTCGATAATCCACCGATGACGCACAACTCACACTCTTGAATAATCTGGGATTATATAGAAGAGAGAGAAAATTAATATAGGATTAATTACAGAGATATTTTATCTAGGATAAAATATCTTCTAGAGAGAGATAACGATTAATTTGGAATTAATCGGTAAATTAATATATTCGATATATTAAACGAAATTAGATTTCGACGCGGAATTAAAATTAGATTTTAATTCGGGCGAACGAATTAATTTGGAATTAATTCGTTAGCGACGTGAATAGTGAATTCGCTAGGCGTAATCATTTAATTACGACGCGACGGAAAAATCGTTAATTTGGAATTAGCGAACCCGAGCCTGAGTGTGATTGCGAGCGCATTCGTATTTCGAATTCGAGTGCGGCGTCGCAAGTCGCATCAAGCGTCAAATCATTAGTCGCATCAAGCGTCAAATCACTTGTCACTTTGAGTGATGTGACTTGACAACATGTCACTTTATTAAAGTGACTTGATGTGAATAATGATGGAGTTGACATGAATAGTGAAAGCTAGTGGAGGGAAAACTTTTTGATTTTTGGTTCCAAAATTCATTTAATTTATTGGATAAAATTAAATTGAAATTGATTATTATTTTGGGAAAATATATAATCAAAAGCTTTTACAACTTTTACACAAGTCAACACACGTCTCTCTCTCCTAACTCTCTCAATAGCTCACGCCCAAAACTGCATAAGTGGACTGGTTTTGAACCAGAAAAACGTGAGCAAAGGGAAGCCAAGAGTTGGGTTTTCATGGTGAAAATCCAAGTGCTAGCACACTTACGAGACTTGCGAAGGTGGTAGGGAGGTTCACCCATGAGGCGGGACTCATCCGACGGAGTTTGGAGCTTCGAAATGAGACCCGAAACTGCCCAAACCAGTGAAGTGAACTGCTGCAGTGGTGCCACCAAAACATTGAGCTTTGTGGCTTCAATCGTCTTCAAATCGACTCAACCGACCAATGTGAGTATTCCGCTACCTCCGTTGATGTATTCACACATGATTTTCATGTCTTGTTTGATCTTGGGACCTAGATAATAACCAACAGTTGTATCCCGAGTACAGATCATACTACCGTCCATTCGGAATCGGCTATGAAATTTATGTCCGGGTTTCCATCCGATATACCGCGAGAGTTGACACATCTTTCATTTTATTCCAAGGCCACAACATACAATATTTCACAATTCATGCACTTTTTATCTATTCAAGGGGCACAACATGCTTCACTCAAAAATAATCATGCAAATGGAACTCAATAAATAAAAAAAATACAACTGAAAACGAGTGTGAAAAATACCCTCAGGTCTAACCTTTTATGTCGACTTTCGGACTCGCATTTCACGGGCGTCGGAAGGGCTATCTCTCCGCAACTTTTCTGGTTCACTGGTTTGCGTTTTACCTCGCTATTTTGCTGCTCAAGCTACTGTTTTGACTCATTTTTGCTGTTGTTTCCTCGCGGTTTCGCTGCTCAATTATTGGTCACTGTTTTGGCGTTTCAACGAACTATTTCGAGTGTTTTTTGTGGGTTTTTAGTGCAGTCTTGTGTGATTATTTTTAGGATTATAAATGCAGTTTTTATGTTACTGTTTTGAAGATTTTAAGGACTGTTTTAAGAGGATTTGGCTGCTATTTTGGGGGTGATTTGGGCTACTGTTCAGGCGTGTTTTAGGAGGTGTAGGGGCTGCTGTTTGGGGGTGTATTTTCGGTGATGTGTGGAGGTTTAGGGGCTGCTATTTTCGGTTGTGGAGTGGGGGAGATGAAGAGAATTATTTGTGTTTTTCTTCTTGCTATTGCCGTGAGTGGCTATGGCTCTTGGTGTTGTGATTTTCGTGTAAGTCTTGTGTATCAGCTAGCCTAGAGGAGGGTGGTGAATGGTTCTTTTTATAGGCAAAGGCTAGGGTTTCTAGGTAAGGAAGGGAATCAAGTAAATAAGGGAGATATTTTGATTGGTTTATGAAAGGAAGGAATCTTGTGTAATTGGTGGGTGAATATCTTAATTAGGGAGTTAAAATATTTGATTGATTTTAATGTTTATTTTAATTTGGTATGTGATTTTTAGATTTGTTTTGATTTCACCATGTGTTAAATATGTGTTTTAAGTGGGCTTGGGCGTGTGGGCCAAGGCTTGGGCGAATTGGGCTTGATGTGAGGCTAGCAGCAAAACCAGAATTACCGACACCGTTCAAACGCCTCCTCGAACGCCCGCAATCTGTTTGGCGTTCGAACGTATACACGAACGCAGCACGAACGAAAATAGTGAACCTTGTTTATTCTGAATTTCCCCTTCCGATGTCCGTTTTCCGTGACCTCCGTGACTTAAAAGGTAGTGTCTCCAAATGAGACTCATCATAGGGACTTATATGCAAAAATGTAGTGCCTACACTTCCCCTTGTCTCACAAGGAATAGATTGGATTTGGTGTCAAACAAGGAAAGGATTTGATTGATTGGGGGGACAAATTTTGGTGAATAAGGAAGGTTGAATATTTGATTGGTGTTCATTAGGCATTTAATTTGTTAGATTAGGATGTCAATATTTTTAATTGGTTATGATTGATTTTAATTAGGCATAATATTTCTTTAATTTGGTATATAATATTTTGGATTAGGAAGTTACAATATGTGATTTATCTTATTTAGGTATGACTATATTTTATGTTTTCTTATATTTGGTATATGACTTAATTAATATTTAATTTAATTTGGTATATGTTTTAATATTTTATTTAGTTTGGTATATTATTTAATTAATATTTAATTCAATTGGGTTGTATTGTGAGGGCCTTGGGAGTGTGGGCCAAATGTGGTGGGTTAGGTGTTCTGTTGGTTTGGTGAGTGAATTTGGGCCAAGGTTAAAAGGTTTGTGGGTTTTGATAGGCTAAAGGTGCTCTAAAACGGAGGTCCAACTAACGAGCTTGGAGCTAAACATGCGGATAAATTTTAACGAAATACCGATTCCCTTCCGACAACCGTTTCCCGCAACTTCCTCGACTAAAAAGGTAGTGCCTCCAAATGAGACTCATCATAGGGACTCACATGCAAAAATGCAATGCCTACAGTCGCCCCCACTTTGATGGGACTTGTGCAGTATGTGACTTTAAACAATCCTATCAAAGTTATGCAATGCATTTCTACTTACCTGGCTCGCCAGCTGTTGCTCTGAGATGCTTTGACCTTTGGGTTTTATTCCCGAACTGTGTTGAGAGAGAGCTTTATTCTCCTGGGCTTTATTCCCGAGCTGTTTTGCAAGTGGGCTTTATTCCTCTAGGCTTTGTTCCCGAACTGTGTAGAGATATGGCTTTATTCCCATGGGCATTGTTCCCGAACTGCTTTGAAAGTGGGCTTTATTCCTTTAGGCTTTGCTCCTGAACCATGTAAAGATAGAGTTTTATTCCCTTTGGGCCTTGTTCCCGAGCTGTATTGAAGGTGGGCTTTATTCCTCTAGGCTTTTTTCCAAACTGTGTTGAGAGATGGCTTTATTCCCCTGGGCTGTATTCCAAAACAGTGCTGAGAGAGAGTTTTATTCTCCTGGGCTGTATTCCCGAACTGTGCTGAGAGAGAGCTTTATTCTTCTGGGCTGTATTCCCGAACTGCGCTGAGAGAGAGCTTTATTCTCCTGGGCTGTATTCCCGAACTGCGCTGAGAGATGGCTTTATTCCTCTGGGCTGTATTCCCGAACTGTGCTGAGAGAGAGCTTTATTACTCTGGGCTGTATTCTCGAACTGTACTGAGAGAGAGCTTTATTCTCCTGGGCTGTATTCCCGAACTGTGTCAAGATAGGGCTTTATTCCTCTAGGCTTTGTTCCTGAACTATGTTAAGGTAGGGTTTTATTCCCTTGGGCCTTGTTCCCGAACTGTGTTGAATGTGAGCTTTATTCCCGAACTGTACTAAGAGAGAGCTTTATTCTCATGGGCTGTATTCCCGAACTACTGAGAGAGAGCTTTATTCTCCTGGGCTGTATTCCCGAACTGTGTCAAGATATGGCTTTATTCCCCTAGGCTTTGTTCCCGAACTATGTTAAGGTAGGGCTTTATTCCCCTGATCTGAGCTGACTGTGGGCTTTGTTCCTGAATTGTACTGAATGTGGGCTTTATTCCCGAATTGAGCTGACTGTGGGCTTTGTTCCTGAAACTGATGTTGATGCTAATGTGGGCCTCGCCCCCAGAGTGACATACTCAAAACTCAAACTCAAATGGTCCTCAACCCCGGGATTATTACCCGAATTCGATACTGTGCTTTTCACCGTTTCTGATTAGCTTGCTCTTTGCCGCTTTCTCTTTTCTTCTTCAAAACCTGGGAATACAAAACAAACACAAAACGAATGCCAAAATATGTTACGTGTATGTATGCATGCATGAGTGTGCTCCATTTTGGAGCGCCATTTTCGGCATCTGTTGTGTGTGCTCCATTTTGGAGCGCCATTTTCGGCCTCTGTTATGGTAGCAATCCATTTCTGAACCGTGTTGTCCGAGAATATGGCTAATTTTTTAGCCGTTACTTGATGAGGTGGTCTTTGCCGCTACAGTCCTGCGAATACAAAACAAAAATTATATGTATATGATATGTATGCATGTATGTATGGATGCATGATGCTGATATGGGCTTCGCCCCCTAAACCGACACTGATGTGGGCCTCGCCCCCAAGCTGACACCGATATGGGCCTCGCCCCCAAACTGATATTGATATGGGCCTCGCCCCCAAACTGATACTGATATGGGCCTCGCCCCCAAACTGATGCGGATGTAGGCCTCGACCCTCGGGACTCATCCCCAAACTGATACTGATGTGGGCCTCGGCCCTGAACTGATGCGGATGTGGGCCTCGACCCTCGGGACTCATCCCCAAACTGATACTGATGTGGGCCTCGGCACTGGGAATCATCCTCAAACTGATACTAATGTAGGCCTCGGCCCTGGGACTCATCCCCAAACTGATGTTGATGTGGACCTCGGCCCTGGGACTCATTCCCAAACTGATGCTGATGTAGGCTCGCCCCCAACTGATATTGACATGGGCCTCGCCCCCAGACTGATACTGATATGGGCCTCGCCCCAAACTGATACTAACGCGGGCCTCGCCCCAAACTGATACTGATATGGGCCTCGCCTCCAACTGATACTGATGTGGGCCTCACCCCCAACTGATACTGACGCGGGCCTCGCCCCAAACTGATACTGATATGGGCCTCGCCCCCAGCTGATACTGATATGGGCTTCGCCCCAGACTGATACTGATATGGGCCTCGCCCCAAACTGATACTGATATGGGCCTCGCCCTCAGCTGATACTGATGTGGGCCTCGACCCTCGGGACTCATCCCCAAACTGATACGGATGTGGGCCTCGGCCCTGGGACTCATCCCCAAACTGATACTGATGTAGGCCTCAGCCCTGGGACTCATCCCCAAACTGATGCTGATGTGGGCCTTGGCCCTGGGACTCATTCCCAAACTGATACTGACGTGGGCCTCGCCCCAAACTGATACTGATATGGGCCTCGCCCCTGTGATTCATTCCTGAAAACTGCTGACATTATATTGTTGCTGCTTCTAGTTAGCTTGCATTTGACGCTTTCTCTTTTTCTCTTTTGAAACCTCTTATTACAAAACAGAACAAACACAAAAAGATGCAAATATGTTACATGTATGCATGCATGCATGATTGAGTTTCCTATCTCGTAGGGTTAGGTCCTCTGCCGGTACTCTTGGTGGCTGCTTGGTCTTTTGACAAGTCTGCCCTCTTCCCTAACCAACGGGTATCTATGATGGCTTTCAAGACAAAAGGGGGTTAACATGGTGCATGTATGCATGAGGTGCATGTGATGCATGAGATGGATGCGATATAAGAAATATATCAACTCATTAAAATTTTCACACAAACCGGCCCATCATCATTTTAGAAGCTTTTGGGCTAACTGTCATAGGAGTGAACTCGTCCCAGTTTAAATGGCCCAACAAGTTCACATCTCATGGCAAGAAGTCCAACTGTATCCAAATGATAATGTTCCTAAACACAAACATATAATGGCTCATTGGCGTTTTAGAAGCTTTTGGCCTAATCATCATAAGATACGTTCTTGTCCGAGTTTAAATGGCCCAACAAGCCCATACCTCATGACAAAAGATCCGAATGGATCCAAACGACAATGTTCCAAAACACAAGTATACAATAGATAATCCAGTCATAAAGCAATAATTTCTACAGAGCGGCCCATCGACATTTCAGAAGCTTTTGGCCCAATTGTCATAGGATACGAACTCGTCCCAGTTTAAATGGCCCAACAAGTTCGCATTTCTGACAAGAAGTCCAACTGTATCCAAATGACTATGGCCCACAAACACAAGGAAATAGTTGCTATAGGTCATACAACCCCGGTCTACGTGTGGGTTCACAAGAGTATAGACAAAGGCTCTCACCGATGAATGATGGCCCACAACTAGGTCTCCCCACTCAAGGGTTCGAGCGACCAAGTGAGCGCACCCTTTTTTATACACTAAGGTATGTGCCAACGAGTTATGGTGTGTGACTAACTGTCAAATGGATTTCTTGTTGCAGATTCCCCAGAGGGAGGGTGGAGCGAGGCTCTCTTAAGTACCCAAGCCTCTTAGGCTCTTATCGCTTGGTGACAGGAATAAGCAACAAGCCCTCCAGATTAGTCTGTCACAATAGGCTACAAGTAGATGATTATCTAGGTGCCTTCACAACTTTTCCTTCTAGAAAGGTAGTGAGTGAAGGAAGACACCAAACCATTACCCAACCTAAACAATATGTCTTTGATTAAACCCCTTTTAACTCACAGTATACACAGTTAATTAAAGCACAAATCATAATATTACAAGACATTATTTCGGGGCCGATTCTCTATCTCCAGTGGAGTCTCCAGACTGTGGAACACAAAAACTGGGCGACGCATGTTGTTCCGGGCTCGCGGCCCGGTTGGGAGTACGGAGTAGTCTGCGGGGGACTAAACCGGAGAATAATGGAGTCGCCACCCGGTGTGAACCGAGACAAAGATTTAAGGCCGCACTCACCCCTCGCTAGGGAAGACCTCAAACCGTTGGGTTCGGAATGGTCCCTTACTTATCTCACTTGTAATAAAATGATTTGTGCAATAATCTAACCAAGCCTAAGCAACATATTTTTCCAAGTGTACAACAATCCTAAATTCACATACATGAAGATGAAGTTTGCATCTAAATTTGTATAGAACCCATGTCCAAGTTTGCATGGTTTCAAAAATACATCATTATAACGGCAAGCATTCATGAATACATAAATGCAAACAAATCATAGTGATACTAGCATGCGATATAAAAATGACGGTAAATATGCAATTTCACATTGATAGACATAGAAGCGCAAACAAATAACATTCGGAATTTAAATGACGAATAATAAATAAATCAAAGCAACATAAAACAAAAGAATGTGCCGTTTACTCAAGTGGTACGTGGAGTTGTATCCCGAGTACAGATCATACTACCGTCCATTCAAAATTGGCTATGAAATTTATGTCCGGGTTTCCATCCGATATACCGCGAGAGTTGACACATCTTTCATTTTATCCCAAGGCCACAACATACAATATTTCGTAATACATGCATATTTATCTACTCAAGGGCCATAACATGCATTTTAATATAGTAATCATGCGAACAAAACTCAATAAATAATAAAGATAAAACTGAAAACAAGTGTGAAAAATACCCTCAAGCCTAACCTTTTTCGTCGACTTTCAGACTTGCGTTTCACGAAGATCGGAAGGGTTAAAGCTCCTCAACTTTTCTGGTTTACTGGTTTGCAATTTACCTCGCTGTTTCGCTGCTCAAGCTACTGTTTTGACTCTGTTTTGCTGCTATTTTGCTGCTGTATTTTGCTACTGTATTTTGGTCACTATTTTTGGTAATTTAGGCTATTTTGTATGGTTTCGGGGGTGCAGTTTTGGGTTGTTTTGGGGACTGTTTTATGGGCTGATTTGCGGTGTTTTTAGGCAGTGTGAATTTGGGACTGTTTGTGATGAGAAGAGGTGCGGTTCATGGCTATATTGTGCGTTGATTTGAGGACAGTTTGGGGGCTGCTTCGCGCTTGTGAGTGTGTGCTTTACTTGTGCAAAGGGATTTTGTGGACTGAGTTGGTGAGGGCTGAGTGAGGGCACGTCAAGGGCTAGCAATGGCGAGGGAGCTTGCTATTAGTGGGCAAATGTGTTATGTTTGTTAATGTGTGTCGTGAAGGGTGGCTTATGGGTGAAGGGCTCCTATGTGTGATTGGCAAGGGTCGGCTGTGAGTGTTGTATGTGGCTTGGCTGAACGTGTGGAGGGCAGTTTCACGTCCATGTGGGCTGTGACTTTAAGGGATGTGCAAAGTGTCGATGTGGTGTTTGGTTGAGGGAGAAGGACGTGAACCGTGGATTGGTGTAGATGGCTCTTAGGGTTTCATTGCTTGTTTCATTTTCAGAGAGGGCATAATATTTCTTTAATTTAGTATATAATATTTTGGATTAGGAAGTTACAATATGTGATTTATCTTAATTAGGTATGACTATATTTTATGTTTTCTTATATTTGGTATATGACTTAATTAATATTTAATTTAATTTGGTATATGTTTTAATATTTTATTTAGTTTGGTATATTATTTAATTAATATTTAATTCAATTGGGTTGTATTGTGAGGGCCTTGGGAGTGTGGGCCATGTGTGGTGGGTTAGGTGTTGTGTTGGTTTGGTGAGTGAATTTGGGCCAAGGTTAAAAGGTTTGTGGGTTTTGATAGGCTAAAGGTGCTCTAAAACGGAGGTCCAACTAACGAGCTTGGAGCTAAACATGCGGATAAAATTTAACGAAATATCGATTCCCTTCCGACAACCGTTTCCCGCAACTTCCTCGACTAAAAAGGTAGTGCCTCCAAATGAGACTCATCATAGGGACTCACATGTAAAAATGCAATGCCTACGGGGGGAAACTGTCGAAACTACTGGAGGTATAGGTCTAGAACCCTCGTTATCCTCAACAATCGACGGAACACCAGATAAAGCTATATCAAATTCAAAATCTATCGGCTAAGTGTGAGGTATCTCTATACTATTACTCGATATTCTCATGCATCGTCAAATTATCCCTCACCCATGTTGAGTACTAGTACCACGACCATGTCCAGACATTTTCATATAGACACAGAACTACCATTTTAATACCCTCATCTAATACAATGTGTCTACAGAACCTAAAACCTAGGCTCTAATACCAAATCTGTCATGACCCCCTCCCTAGAGCGGGCCCAACCCTAGAAAGAGGTTCGCGGACTTCTTTAGCTCGAGCATTCTATATGTCAAACCACCCAAACAAATATGCACAATATTACATCATAAATTACAATTCCATGAATTATACACAATTTTTATGGTTTACAACACGTCTTAAAAATATGCAAATGATGACTCTAATGTCTGGACCAACCCGAAAAACAACTGTGGCACGTGGATCCAATTCTGGTACTGCTTCTACTGTGCAAGTGAACCACCTGGAATGTTTGGGGAAAGGGGACTGATCTTAAAGAGCTCAGCAAGTAAAACACTTATACTTTCAACATGACATCACCAACAAAATATGGATTTTTATATATATATATATATATATATATATATAGATATATATATATATATATATATATATATATATATATATATATATATATATATAATATGAAAATAACATATACTATAATATCATCTCAAGCAATCATCCCACAATAATACGAACATCCATCAAACATGGTTGCTAATCCGGGTCCAGTATAATAGTGGGTTGAAACCAATTGGAGAGTCTCTCTCATACTCCCAAGGTTTCCCACCATATCATCTCACAAAATATTTGTGAGTGGGTTAAAACCAATGGGAGAGTCCATCTCATACTCCCAAGGTTTTTCACCATATAATCTCGGAAAATATCTCATCACATCTCATCTCATCTCTGACCACTATTATACAAAACCTGGCAGCATAACATTCAGCACACATCACCCAATACAATCACATCTCATATTCAATCCATCACTCTCATCTAAACAATCATGAATGCATATTTCTCATGCTTCTAATAACTTAATATAATATCTCCATAATTTTATATACATATCTATATAATTATAATTATACCAATATAAATATATATATGGACTTCCACAACAACCATCAATCAACAAACAATTATGTTAAGGGAATCATCGTGCATTGTACTTATCTCTATCCATGCAAAAGTCCTTAATATGTCTATATCCTCGCTAAGAATCTGAAAAATATAAAATTATGATCAGGTCCCTCAATTTATCCAAAATTATGATTTTAACCCTAAACTTTCTAAATTTTCATTTTAGCCCCTAAAATTTTTCAATATGTCGATATAATCCTAAAACTTTTAAATATTACTATTTAACCTCTGAAAACCAGAATTTACAAAATTACCCTCCTAATCACGCAAATATACAATTAAATCCAAAACTTTCAAATTCTATCATTTACACCCCCAAAACGGTAAAAATCACGTAGCGAGCTCCAACGACCTCCAAATCCCACAATGAAAGAGCCACTGGTCAAAAAATATCTCAAGGATCCCGGCGATGGTGGTGGTAGGGGCTGAAACATAACGGTTACTGACGATCGATTAAACACCGATAACTATCATATTTTACTTGTTTCTCAACAACCGAAGGTCCGATTTGGGAAAACGAAGTGTCAAACCCACATATCTCGATGAGGGGAAGATTCTGGTCCATAGGGTGTCGTTCATGAATGGCGACACGTGGCAACAGCAGTAGGGGGCGCGTGAGGCGCGTGCGGGCACGTGGCTGGGAGTCTCGGCGGCGGTCCGGTGGCATTGAATTCATCTCATCGAGGGAATTCTCCAGATGTGGTCACTTGCCGGAAATGGAGATCAGACGATGTCAAAAATTCCCTTTCTCTCTCTGTATACACACTTTCTCTCTCTATGAATCCTCCTTCAAAAGCTCTTGATTTCTCTATCTAAAATTCCCTAGAATTGATTTCAAGTGCTCTCTGGAAAATAATTCAATTCTTTGCTCCCTTCCTAAATGTTGGTTTTGTTAATATAAGAAATGGAATATGTTAGGTGTAGTGGAGTGTTAGGTTTTGTGGATATGTTAGGTGAGTGGTTTATTAATAAAGAAAACTAATCATGAATTGCATATTACACTTCTTGTATTAGGATGGCCTCAATTCCCATGTGACAAGCATCACAATCAATAATAAACGGCTTAGAGAAATCTAGGAACTACTAATAGGTGGGGAAATGATAGCTTGTTTGGTGAGGGGCACTGCAATACCTTTAAATCGCTGGATGAATTTTCAATAATATCCTACAAGGTCAAGGAATCTGTGGAGTGCCTTTTACAAAGGATGGAATGGGCCAATTAAGGACACTCTGGATTTTTGATGGATCGATTGTTAAACCCTCATATGATATATTATGACCCAGGTAGCTAATTTTTTGAACCCCGAAACAACACTTCCACCTTTTTTCATACAATTTATTTTGTTGTAGGACGAGCAATGTCGTGTGTAATTATTGTAGTTGGGCTTCCCAAGACCTGCTACAAACTAAAATATCATAAAAAAATGAATATAAATTTACATAAATATGGGCGGAAAAAATCATTCATCAATCTCTAAAATGTGCAAATAGAGGTTCTCGTTCTCCAAACCATGGAAGGTTGGGTGATATTATATCATCCCAGGTTTAAAATCTATGCGTGGTGCATTAGGGGGAAACATGATGCACTATGGTGTAGCTGTGTGAGTGGGGTAGAGGTACTCTTCAAGAGTCCTCACAGGTGGTCTCTCGTATTCACTCATAGTGTGTGTGCGCTAGATGTGGAGGGTGTGGCAAAAAAATTTTCAAATATATTGTTAGAGTCGGAGTCTGACTCGGAATATTCCTTTTCTATTCTAGAAAATCTACCCAACCGAGAAATAAACTAAAAAAATTTTAAAAAAAAATAACAAATAAAGTCTAAACTAAAACATAAATTGAAATGAAATAAGTAAATAAATAATAAAAAAAAATTAGATATGGAACAAAGTTACCGCTTTTGTTGTTGACCAAGCAAACCTGCTCATTTTGCTTGTAAACCATCTCCCCGGCAACGGCACCAAATTTTGATTACGCCCAACAAGTACTTGCGGTTATCGTAGTATAGTTGGGGTGTCGATTTCTCAGAGAGATGGTTACAAGGACTGATTTACTTAAACAAAAATGTTTAGCAGTAACTTAATTAAAAGATAGATTGAATCGATAATTTAAAGTAGAGATTAATAGAAAAATGAAAAAGATATCCATAGAGAGAGGCAGCAAAGCATCGGGAATCCCTCTTGTACCAAATTCCTATATCCAGTTATTGATTCATGTTATTACTCAATTGAAGGGTTCACATCCCAAACCAACAATCGAAAAATATTCAATTCTAAGCATATTAAATTCTAAGGTAATTGATGATTTATTATCTCTATGTTAAAAGCACACAAAGTCATCGTTATGACTTATCTAACTTCGACAATATACCATCAGGCAATACTGCAGCAGAAGACCAAATCATAAAACAACTTTACCAGTCACAACTGGGTTTACAAATCACACATAGAAGAAGCATGACTGGATCTATATGCAAATTTGATAAAAATAATTTCTGGATTCATATAATCAGAAGATAATAAAGAATAACAAACATCAATTGTATTAACGTTTAAGAGTTTATAGGAATCAACAACATGAATATAAGAAATCAAATACAAAAGTTCATCCTTAGTTTTGCCTATGAGATTAGTTCTCCAAGCAGAAGAGAGACACAACCTGAAGAGATTGCAGCAGCATCCTGTCTGTTACGAAGTTTCTTCGTTCTTCAATGCCAAAATTGTATTTGTGGCTCTTTGATGTGTGTTTTTCTCTTGTTTCTCTCTTGTTTTTCTCCTCTTTTAGCTCCCCTTAGGGTTTTAGACGAAGTTGGGTTTATATAGAGAAGTCCATGCGATCTTATTTACGTAAAAAAAATGAACTAAAGTAAAACCCTGGAATACACTTCCGTGTCGCGACAGGTGGCAAGTTTTCTGGTTTCTTCGATTCTGCTATTCAGCTCTTCCCATGTGCTTCTGATGCGTCCGTAAGGTCCCAAAACATGTGTAATTGATCCAATCTTCATGTTCCATTGCTTCCTAATAATAAAACATAAAATAAACTATAATTAAGATTAAATACAGGATAATCAAGCCGATTTAGTGATGTTCAAAGTACACTTTCATACACTTATCACAACCCCCAACTAGCTTATTGCTAGTCCCTTGCAATTCAAGTGTAAAATAAAGTAAAAACCAAATTAAATAAATAAATAAAAACTATCTAAGCCGCTTTCGTAGGGATCATGATTGCATTTAGCGTATGTAACAAGCCTTTAAACCCCTAGGTGTCCCTAGTGGACGAGTTATAGTTTCGTGAGGGATTACAGCGACGACACCCACAAACGTCATTCAAAACACATACAAACATGTAAACTTAAAATAACAAAACAACTAGTCCCAATAGTTACATATATTATTGTCCTCAAAGAATGCCTAGTAATGAAATCAGAGAACCTTCAAAGTACTCAATGTAACTCAAATTCAAGTTCTCGAATAAATCATCTAAGCCAGACTCACAATGTGTATTTGTAATGGTTTATTCACAGCTTAATTCCTAGGTAAGCTAACTCAATGATTTCATTTAAAAATTGGGATCCGATGGTTCAAACCAACCTAGATATCTCAATTATGCTTTGTAGTTGCCCTTCAGTGCTCAGTATGGTATGATTTTCTTTTTTTTTCTTTGCTTGTCTCTCTTTTCTTTCTTTTTGAACTTTTTCTTTTCTTTTCTTCTCTTTTTCAACACACCTACCCTTTAAGGTAGCATTTCTCCTCATGGTGGTCCTAATACTCGCCCATGGGTAGCTTCACGCTTATCAGTTATAAGTGGTTTAATTTCTTTCTTCATAGACTTTTTCTTTTCATTTTTAATCATACCACACATCATAACACTAGCAAATCAGGATAGACATTTAAGCAAACAGTCATTCATCGACATACATTTTCTTCAACTAGTCACTTTGCCAACTACTTAGGTTTTTACTGCTAAAAACCCATAATTAAGTGCTTACGAGTCTAACCTAGATCAACTACTCAAAGCATCAGATATAAGTACATTAAAGAACTTATCATTTCTAAGTTTTCATCCTAAAGCAAACAATATCATCATTGGACTTATGCTTTACTTTCAATGACTAAAAACAAACAAAACAAATGTTTTTTATAACAGGTATTATCTGTTGGAATTTTCTAAGCATCCCAAGATCATATCAAGCAATGAAAATCTAGTGCGAATACACGAGGAAGTTGCGGAATACTTACATCGAGCAGTTGAGAGATGCGGTGGACAACAAAAACTTTTCTGCCTCCTCCTATAGTGCTCGGCAGTGGGCTGTTTTTGCAGTTCCAAATTTTCGGCTTTGGTCCTCCAAGTGTGCTCCATTGATTCTCCAAGCTCCAAGCTTTTGTTGATGGTGATTCCAAGCTCACAAGTGGGTTTCCCTATCACCTCAGTATGCCTCTTTGTGTGCTAGCACCTTGATGATTTGCCACAAATCATCCTATTACTTGTTATAGTTTTCGGCCAAGCCAAGAAAATAAGAAGAAAATGGTTTCAAAAACCAAAAGGGAGAGAATGAGAAGAAGGCCTCATGGCCGAATGCATAAGGGAGAGAGAGAGAAGAATTTTGTGTTTTGTATATCTAATACACAAAACCAAAAATTCAAATATCAAATAAAAATATTGATAAATGTCTTTCAAGCTTTCAAAAGCTTTTCAACCACTTACATCAATCATGAATAGTGACTGGTGTCAATCACTCAAAGTGAAAGCCATCTATCACTTGATTGACGAATGATGTGACGCTAAATGTGACTTGCAGATCCCACTTCGATTCTGAATGCGAATGGTTCCGCAAACACTCACGGGCTCGGATTCGCTAATTCCGAATTAACGAACTTTCCATTGCGACGTAATTAAATCAAATTTAATTAAATAATTATGCCTAGCAAAATTACTATTCACGTCGCTTACGAATTAATTCTAAATTAACTCGTTCGCCCGAATTAAAATCCGATTTTAATTCCGCGTCGAAATCCAATTTCATATAATATATCGAATATATTATTTTATCAATTAATTCTAAATTAATCGTTTTCTCTCTTTATTAATATTTTATCCCAGATAAAATATCTCCCTAATTAATCCCAAATTAATTTTCTCTCTCGTCTAATTAATCCCAGATTAATAAAGTGCGAGTCATACGTCATCGGTGAATCTTCGGGAAGCGACCCATGAGATCCCCGGATATGTTGGAAGTAAATTCGGTCGTCGGACTATCCGAACACGTAAGTACCTCGTACTACGTTTTTACCGATTTATAAGACAATGTTGGCTTCTAGCAAAGCGCCATGCCTACCCAATTCTCCAGAAATATCCTTACAGGAATATGTGATCTATATCACGCGTAGTATACGTAGTATTACGTATTTTGATCCAGTATCGGATGTCACTTGCAAGGCCTGGGACTGGAAATGTGCCTGCCCTGTACGAAGCACATATCGGATCTCTGGTAACTAGTCTCTATAATCGGATAAACATGAACTAGTCATTTTATCCCGATAGTTGCAGCATATAAGAGAACCAGTCCCGTATCCTACGTGACCATCATCTCCACTATGACTGGAGTGATACTTCCATCTTGACATCACACCCAACACACTACGATTCTCAATATACCCAGCAGAGGCGTACACAGAACCTGTTAAAGCCCTGGACGACCTAAAACCAAAGTACATTGATTGTCGCAAGTATTAGCGGTACAAGTCTCAGGTTAAGACCAAATACACCTATCCTGATTTCGGACTTCCATAGACACATAGTCATACTACCAATGGAATTTCGAGGGGTATATCCAGAGCGAAGCTGTTTTCCGTACCATCGGTAAAACACAACCTCCTACTACACTTGCATGAGTATCCTATACCCAAAAATATGAGAACTATGTCGTTATGCCCTCACAACGCGCACAAGTGTAATACTAGTCTCTTACGCATTATCGATGTCCAATCTCGATAATACTCTGACTATGGATATTTAATGATTAAACCTTCGTGGATTGATACTGTCTCATATCATCTCAATCCAGGTACTAATCATAAGGACCTCCTATCATTTATACATCTTGGTGATCTAATCACAAATGATAAGAGAGCAATTTCATTTGTCACATAGTTAATTTGTACAAAAACACCATGATCTGTACAAATAGTGACGCTATGGGTCATAACTGTCCAACAATCTCCCACTTGGCCTATAGCCAGTCACATAAGTGTCCTACACCCGAACTATGTACGGTTCGCTCAAACTACTGCTGAGGAAATGCTTTCGTCAGCGGATTTGCATAATTATCATCTGATGCGATTTATTCGATCATCACATCACCACAATGTATTATCCAAACGAATCAGATGTATAATTGAATTATATATCTGGATCGTTAATTAGACCATTAATTCTTTAGCCTATGCTGAAGCCTAGCTCAGCTGCTAACAAAACCATTCCTAATCTGATTAGGATTATTATCAATCCAGAAGGCTTCTATTGCTACCTCAGCTGCAGCAATAATCCACTTTTGTCGTTTATTCGGTAACAGTATCTTGGTTGGAAGATTTCCAGCTCACTATTCCGTTATTCAAACTGTATAGTACCGTTTTTACGACTTGTAGTCGTTTTATCGGTTAGGAAACTTGCAACAGTGATCCCAGTCACTTCAAGTTCTCATTCTCTATAGTTTAAGACAGCATCTTTAGTTCATCTAAGATACTAAAGGATGTTCTTAACTTCAATCCAATGACTATCATCTGGATTGACCTGATTGTGAATCCATATGCTCAAAGCGTATGAGACATCAGGTCGCGTACATTTATTTCAATGTACGAGTTCTCGGAGAGTGTCAACAACTTTTAGATCTATCCCAGTAGATCTTTATTCCTAGAATAAAGGTTGTTTTCTCCCAAGTATTCTATGGAGAATTTTCTCGAAAGCCAAGTTTTCACCGATTTTTATGGGAATATCATTTCCAAGAAATGACATGTCCTCATTATTTATAGGATTTTATTGTCAGTGCGCTCCCACTAACCTCCTAATATACACAAGAATCATTTTCCTTTTGAATTAAATCATATACCATTATGATTACATCAAAACGATAATTCCAAGAACCCAATGCTTGCTTCAATCCAAACATGGATCGAATAACCTGCAAACCTTGTTTGCTAGTTTTGGTACGACAAAACCGTTAGGATGTTGTAAACATCCTCCAAAAGGTTTCCATTTAAAGAAAGCGATTTTTGCATTTAGCTGCCATATTTTATAAATGAAACATGCAGCATTAGCAAGCATTATCTAAATGGATTTACTATGGCAACAGGTAAAAGGTTTCGTTGTAATCGACACAATGTTGATAACGATACATTTTCGCTACAAGCCTAGCTTAGTACGTTGGTATGTTGCCTTCCATGTATGTCTTCCTTGAAGACTTATATAGTACCAATAGGCACAATGCCTTGCGGTATAACAACTAGTATCCAAACATAGTTGGTATACAAGGAATCCATTTCGGATATCATGGCATTTTCCCTAATAGGGAGTCGATACCTTGTATCACTTCCTCATACGTAGTCAGTTCGTATTCCTCAATACGATTGACATCTTTATGAGGTGAGATCAGAAACCCATACCCCAGGTTGTTTTCTGATTCTCTCCGACTTACGCGGTTCTTATGTATTCGAAGATTACTAGTATAGTTTCATCCTTGATGAACTATTTGTGTTCCATTAAGATTCGGTGCCTGGAATAGTATTACTCTGATTTTCATCGAGTTTTACTTTCCTCCCACTTACCACTGCATATCGGTATTCCTCTTAGGAAAACCGCATGGTGAACAAAAATTACATTGTTCTCTTGTAAGTTGTATAAGTACTATACTTAGGTTTCCCTAGGATAACCAACAACTTAGGCACTTATCCGATTTGGGTTCTAGTTTGGTATCATCCAAACTTATGCCTAGCATTCCCAAATCTTCAGGAATGAGAAACCTGGTTTCTTTCCTGTTCATATCTAATATGAAGTTTGTCTAACAGATTTTATGGAACCTTATTCTAAATAAGTTCTACACTGTTAATGTGTATCCGTTGAAGGAAATGGTAGCTCAGAGCGACTCATGATTAACCTTATCATGTCTAACAAAATTCGGTTTCTCCGTTCAGACACACCGTCAAACTGACGTGTTCCGGGAGGAGTCCTCATTGAAAGAATACTATACTCTTTCAAGTATATGAGAAACTTATTGCTTAAGTATTTTCATTATGGTCTAACTGTGATGGCTAATACTTTAGCCGATCTATTTGTCTATTTCGTGTCGAAACTCTAAAAGTTTCTGATCCGTGTTTCAAAAGAAACACATAACCATAACGCGATGCCATATCTGTAAAGGTCACGAAACATTCATATCCACATCTAGCCTAGCTAGACATGGGCCCACTTACGTCAATATGAACGAGGGTTAACAGATCGGTGGCATTTGCACTTTTACCAAGTAAAGGTGTTTTAGGCACTTTGCCCAATAAACTAGATTCGTAGACTTTATTTGATTGGAATCAAATCTGTCCTAGTACCCACTCTTCGAAAGTGTGGATATACGAGTCTTGTTATTGTGTCCCAGACAACAATGCCACATATAAGTCTCAACTGATTAATTCAGTTCGAGCTATTAGTTTGTCATGTTATACGTTTGAGATTTATTTATATTCAAAATATAAATGCTGTTATTCACATCTAATGTGTTTATCTCAATATCATCTTTATAAAATAAAACACTTTAGTGTTCTAGAATATAAAGGTATACCCGCAACGGGTTAAACCCTGTTATAGAGATAATGTATCTAGTCAAACTAGTTACATTAAAACAGTTTCCTAATTTAAGTACACACCTGAAGGGTAGTTCCTAAACTTAGGTATCTACGGTTAAAACAACGACTTTCATCCCGTTTTCATTCGCAGATTAAATCTCAACTGAAGTCGGTATCCTGCTCATAGCAGATTCTGCACACCAGTACATATTTATGTATCACACTAAGTATCTAAAATCCAATTTTAATACTAGTAGTGAACATATTTATGACAAACATATTTGAAGTTAGAGCCTTGCCTGTTCTTCAATTCCTTCATGTCTGCCTTGTCCAAACGGCAGTCACACTTCCGCGATCCCGTTTGCTACAATTTAGGCACACATTTTGGGATATGTCTTTTATCTTCCCAGAAGATAATAATGATTTTGCCTTTGCCCTTTATCACACTCCAGAGGGCTTTGGCCTAGCCTTGGCCTTCTGGGATGTTAAAGTAAGGTGCTCGCCTTGTGCTTCTTGCCTTATTGCAAACTTTGGCTTTGTCTCCTTGAGAATAGCCATTAACTCTCCAAGAATTTACTATTGCAATTTCGTACTTCAAAGATCTAGGGATAGATCTATGAAGATCCTTCAATTTCAATATCATACTTTATGGATCTAATCCTTAGTTCTGAATAAGAAATTAAGGAGTCTATTTGGCAAGCATAATGGATTAAGCACTAAAGTTATCATTACATAAATCTTCCAAAGATTATGCTCTACTATTTGTTTAACTCCGGGCTTAGGCCTAATATATTATTTTATCAAATAAAGTAACTTATTAGTCTTCAGGACCATCCTGAAATTTTATTCCCAATTTGAAAATTAAAGTCGTTTAAATACATTTTCACCCGGATTATGTTTTAAACACTAATCTTTCAATTTATCTTGATTCTAATAGTCCAACTATTAAATCAACGATTTTAGGTACAATTCATTATAATGATTACTATAGTCCAACTATATAATCAACTATAATTTAATAGGTTAAATTCAATTATATTGATTACTATAATCCAATTATAAAATCAACTATTAATTGAATAGTTTGAATACAGTCCAACTGTTTAATTAAAACAACATTAAATATTAGTCCAACTAATAAATAATTTATTCGACGAAATAATTGTAATGAGCGCGTATAGCAAGTTACTAAACGAATATTGCAAATTTAATACTTGCCTCCCACTATTTTTTTTTCGGCGAGCCTCTAACCCTCTGTCGAGTACTCGGGAAACCGTGTTTCCTAGTGGGCTAGGATCCCGTTAAATATCACACAATCTTGACTTTGGCCAACAAATTGTATGATAATTAACTAGGTAGATCTCTAAGATCAATTGGATCCCATCCAATTCCTCGATCCAGTAGGGGGCATCCAAGTCCGAAACATATATCTTATATATGCCAATATATCCAATATATTACCTAACCTTTTTCCTCTGAATCAACTAAGCATTAGCTTTGGCACAACAAACTTAGTGATCCCAGTTAAGCGGAACCCATTGACCATGGAAAGCTTCGTAATCAATGTCGATGGACAAGAAGTGGTCTTGACTTTGGCCAACAAACCAATGCCAGTCTTGGATCTTGAGTAAGAATCACTCATTGAAGGAAAAACGCTTAATATTTGTGAGGGTTTTCGCGTGCAAATTGGCAACCAATTTATTATCTTTGTTAAGGTCTCATCATCATACACCCTTAAACATGCATTCTAAATACATAATAAGGCGCGTAAATAAAATAATAATGATATGCGGATGAATACTTAACACATTGATCCTAGATCAAATCTCTCCATTTCCTCTCTCCAGCTAGCACAAGTATTTGCTTCTACCCATTACAATACACTTCTAAAGAAACCTCATTTACATTGAGGGGAATAGGTGAGAAGAGAAATACAAAGGACTATGGAGGTAATAGGCTGGACACGCAGGTCCAATTAATAAATTATAAATTTATTACAATAATTTCCAAAATTGCCCCACCCATTAATATCCATCCGATATACATTATTCATGCATCGCAACCATGTATTCACACAAGCATCTTATCAATCAATCTATTCAAATTTATTAATCTGATATTAGTGACCATCCAATGTTCAAACAACGATTTGATTTTGCGCGAGTCAAACTCGTTTTGCGAATAAGTACTCAAAGTACGAATTCTTGAATTAAATTAAACTACAACATTAATCCAATTTAATAGATATTTAATACTAATTCATTTATTAATTCTAAATTAAATACTACACTTTATTTGACGAACCTTTACGACTTAAATTCCAAATTTAATCGTTACGGGTCTCAAAGCCCGATTAACATCCAATGTTAATTTAATTAAAGTCCAATAGGCTTTTAATTAATTTCTTAAGGCATGGACTTTTGGTCAACTTGGGTCAAACCTAATAACCAAAGCCCAATCAAGGGAGTAAACCCATAAGCCTAGAAATCAATTTAGGCCCATTAGGCCCAATTAATAAATTAAAGGTTCATTAGTCATAATTGGACTTATGGATGTGGTTTTGGGCCCAATTGGATCCAACCAATTTCCTAAACCCATTCTGGGTACAACCAAGCCCATTAAAGCCCAATAACAACTTTAAGCCCAATTCCAAAATTAACCCAATTAATATTTAATTCCAAAAATTCTAAATTTCTCAATAAAATAACAAAAGTGTATTACACAAAACTAATTACCCAATCAATATTTCCAAAAACACCAATTAGCCTAATTAATTATGCTTATCAACATTAAAACATGTCCAACACATTTTAATAAAAAATCAAACCCATTTTTCATCATGCTTCAAGTCTCGGCTTTGTGGGTAATTTTATGTCCGATTTGGTTTCAAGCCAATAGTTAAATCCAATTCAACATTAAATCATCATTCCCACATGATTCCAACTCATCCAATGAATCAAAAATCAAAATTTCCAAGACATTAGGGCTATGTCAAGTTTCAGCCAAGCCTCACCAAAAGGGGAAAAAATGGTCCAATCACAATTTCATGAAATTGATCCAATCAATCTTCAATTAAACTACATTTAAGCATACTCAATCATCCAATTTCATAAAATCATGCTCAAATACAATTTACCCAATTTAAACCCTAAATCAAGTTTCATGCTTTTACTGGCTCTGATACCATTGTTGGAATTTTCTAAGCATCCCAAGATCATATCAAGCAATGAAAATCTAGTACGAATACACGAGGAAGTTGCGGAATACTTACATCGAGCGGTTGAGCGATGTGGTGGACAACAAAAACTTTTTTGCCCCCTTCTAGAGTGCTCGGCAGTGGGCTGTTTTTGCAGTTCCAAATTTTCAGCTTTGGTCATCCAAGTGTGCTTCATTGATGCTCCAAGCTCCAAGCTTTTTGTTGATGGTGATTCCAAGCTCACAAGTGGGTTTCCCTATCACCTTAGTATGCTCTTTGTGTGCTAGCACCTTGATGATTTGCCACAAATCATCCTATTACTGTTATAGTTTTCGGCCAAGTTAAGAAAACAGAAGAAAATGGTTTCAAAAACCAAAAGAAGGAGAGAGAGAAGGAGGAGAAGGCCTCATGACCGAATGCATAAGGGAGAGAGAAAGAAGAATTTTGTGTTTGTATATCTAATACACACAAACCAAAAATTCAAATATCAAATAAAAAATATTGATAAATGTCTTTCAAGCTTTCAAAAGCTTTTCAACCACTTACATCAATCATGAATGGTGACTGGTGTCAATCACTCAAAGTGAAAGACATCTATCACTTGATGACGAATGATGTGACTCTAGATGTGACTTGCGAATCCCACTTCGATTCTAAATGCGAATGGTTCCGCAAACACTCCCGGGCTCGAAATCGCTAATTTCGAATTAACAAACTTTCCGTTGCGACGTAATTAAATCAAATTTAATTAAATAATTATGCCTAGCAACATTACTATTCACGTCGCTTACGAATTAATTCTAAATTAACTCGTTCGCCCGAATTAAAATCCGATTTTAATTCCACGTCGAAATCCAATTCGTATAATATATCGAATATATTATTTTATCGATTAATTCTAAATTAATCGTTTTCTCTCTTTATTAATATTTTATCCCAGATAAAATATATCCGTAATTAATCCCAGATTAATTTTCTCTCTCGTCTAATAATCCAGTTAATAAAGTGCGAGTCATACGTCATCGGTGAATCTTCGGGAAGCGAGGAATGGATGAGATCCCCAGATATGTTGGCAGTAACTTCGGCGTCGGACTATCCGAACACGTAAGTACCTCGTACTACGTTTTTACCGATTACAAGACAAGGTTGGCTTTAGCCAAAGCGCCATGCCTACCCAATTCTCCAAAAATATCCTTACAGGAATATGTGATCTATATTATGCGTAGTATACGTAGTATTGCGTATTTCGATCCAGTATCAGATGTCACGTGCAAGGCCTGGGGGCGGAAATGGAAATGTGTCTGCCTCGTACGAAGCACATATCGGATCTCTGGTAACTAGTCTCTATAATCGGATAAACATGACCTAGTCATTTTATTCCCGATAGCTGCAGCATATAAGAGAACCAGTCACGTATCCTACGTGACCATCATCTCCACTATGACTGGAGTGATACTCCGTCTGACATCACACCAGCACACTACGATTCTCAATATACCCATCAGAGGCGTACATAAAACCTGTGTTAAAGCCCTGGACGACCTAAAACCAAAGTACATTGATTGTCGCAAGTATTAGCGGTGCAAGTCTCAGGTTAAGACCAAATACACCTACCCTGATTTCGGACTTCCATAGACACATTAATCATACTACCAATGGAATTCGAGGGGTCTATCCAGAGCGAAGCTGTTTTTCGTACCATCGGTAAAACACAACCTCCTACTACACTTGCATGAGTATCTATACCGAAATATATGAGAACTATGTTGTTATGCCCTCACAACGCGCACCAAGTGTAATACTAGTCTTTTACACATTATCGATGTCCAATCTCGATAATACTCTGACTAGGGATATTTATGATTAAACCTTTGTGGATTGATATTGTCTCATATCATCTCAATCCAGGTACTAATCATAAGGACCTTCTATCATTTATACATCTTGGTGATCTAATCACAAATGATAAGAGAGCAATTTCCTTTGTCACATAGTTAATTTGTACAACAACACCATGATATGTACAAATAGTGACGATATGGGTCATAACTGTCCAACATTATCATGCGCATGCATACACCGCCACACAGAAAACTTGCATTTTCCTCAATGTAAGATACATATAAAAAAATGATTAAGGAACAACACTAACAGACGCGAAGTTGATCAGGTTCCTGCTGGTAAGATTTGGGTTGCGTGACTGTGTAAGTTGCACTGAACACCTACATAAATACTTATGCAAACAATAAACATGAAATTAGCACACAATAAAATAAAACTACAGTAAATAAAATAAAATAAATGCATATGCAAGAGTTGCCTCCCCGCTAGCGCTAAGTTTAACGTCTTCAGCCAGACGTAACCACCCAAGTTTGTCATGGAGGTTTCCATGTTGCGAAATGATGAAGGCGTGAGAAAGAATTTTTTTTCTAGCTATGGTAGTTTATCCATTGATCCTCCAGGGTCTAGAGATTGTTGAAATTTTTAGCTGCTCATAAGGAAACATTGGTTCACCATGGTTTTAACTTCCCAGGTATCATCTTCAATTGGGCACTAATTCTCATTTTCCTCCTTTTACGATTCTTTGAGGGCAACTTCAGTTCGGGAGGATTTGAATCATGTTGTGAAGAAGCTGTTTTCGGCAAGACTGTTTCTAACATGTATGTATTTTGGCACTCATCATCACTATGTGGTTGTTTCTCAACATGAAAGATATTCACCTCTAGTGTCATATTCCCAAATGATAGCTTCATGAGACTGTTCCTGCAATTAATGAGGGCATTAGCGGTAGCAAGAAAATGTCTACCTAAGATTAGAGGAATTTTAGACTCGATGTTAACCACAGACTGAGTGTCTAAGATTAGGAAATCGATAGGGTAATAGAATTTATCATTTTGTACTAAAATATCATCAACTACTCCATGTGGTGCTCTAATGGATAGATCAGCTAACTGTAAAACTACATATGTAGGTTTAATCTCACCAAGCCCTAACTGCACATAGATTGAATATGGCATGAGATTAACACTAGCACCTAAATTTAATAATGCTTGACCAAACTCATATGTTCCAATATAACAAGTGATAGTGGGACAGCCTGGATCTTTATATTTTGGTGGGGCACTCTGTTCAATTATTGCACTAGCCTACTCTGTTAAAAATATAGTCTTCTTCACATTATGCTTTCTTTTATGGTTCATAGATCCTTTAAAACCATCGCATAAGTGGGAACTTGTTTTATCACATGCAACAAAGGAAGGTTAATCTTTACTTGCTTCAGATGTTCTAGGATCTCACCATTTGGGTCGGAGGCTCTCACTGTGGGCCTAAGTACCTAAGGGAAAGGTACTCTAACTTGAAAATGTGTCTCTTGGTTTTCCTGAAGGGCACCTATACCACTGTCTTTGGGGTCATCTATGGTGTTGGATGTGTCATGTCTCCCTAACTCCTTAACACTTCTAGTAAATATAACATTAACACATTTTACATTGGCTGCCTCATGATCAGCCTGTGCCATGTGCTGCCCTTGTGGATTAGGTTGGGTCTGAAATGGGAATTTTTCTTGTTCTTGCACACTTAGGACATTAGTCAACTTAGAGATTTGACTTTTAATCTCCTTATTGTCTTCCGCTACCTGAGCTATCAACGACTCAAACCTTTGATTGGTTTTACTCTGGGCTTCTATAAATGCATGCACTGTATCCTCTAATGAATTGCCAGGGACATCATGTGTGGGATACTAAGGGGTACTATAGCCTCTAGGTGGTGGTGTCTGACTCGGCTGCTGAGACTCTTGTTTCCAACTCAAATTTAGGTGGTTCCGCCAACTAGGATTGTAAGTGTCCGAATATAGTGTGTATGGCTTCTTGTACATCCCTAAGGTGTTACATTGTTCCTCATATGTCTCCCTCATATGACCATATATCAGGCACTCTTGGGGTTCTAGGTGGGCGACTACATGCATAGTCTTGCTATCTCTAGCTTTTAAGGCTCTTAGCTCTCTAGTCAATAGCTCAACCTGTGCCCTAAGACTATCATCTTCCCTGAAGTGGTGTATGTCTCTGCCAGAAGGAGTAGGGTGTGTCCTGTCAGTACTATTTATGGCATTAGGTCCAGTCCAAGTATGAGATTTTTCAGCTAGGTCATCTAAGTACTCGAATGCCTCATTAGGGTTTTTCCGTATAAAGTCACCATTACACATAGTCTCAATAAACTGGCGCTCTCTAGGGGTTAGACCATTATAAAAATAACTTACTAAGCGCCAACTCTCATATCCATGGTGAGGGCAACTAGCTAATATCTCCTTATACCTCTGCCACGTTTGATAAAGGGTTTCACTGTCTCTCTCGGAGAAGGTGGAGATTTGTATTTTCAAGGCATTCGTCTTATGGTGTGGAAATTATTTGTTAAAGAATGCATGTGTCATCTCACCCCATGATCCTATTGACCTAGGTCTTAAAGAGTATAACCAGTTTTTAACTCTATCCTTAAGGGAAAAATGGAAGAACTTAAGTCTAATTGTATCAGTGGTCCTAAACCTATCATGGAAGATTGCTACTACCTCTTCAAATTACCTAATGTGCACATAGGGGTTCTCATTCTCCAAACCATGGAAGGTTGGGAGACACTGTATCATCCCAGATTTAAAATCTATGTGTGGTGCATTAGGGGGAAACATGATGCACGATGGTGTAACTATGTGAGTGGGGTGGAGGTACTCTTCAAGAGTCCTCACAGGTGGTCTCTTGTATTTACTCATAGTGTGTGCGCTAGATGCGGATGGTGTGGCAAAAAGATTTTATATTGTTAGAGTCTGAGTCTGACTCTGTATCTTCCTTTTCTATTCTAGCAAATCTACCCAACCGATCCCTAAGTCTAGGCATGCACTTTAACACAAATAATACGAGAGACAAAAATAAAATAAATAAATAAACTAAAAATCAAAAAATAAAAAATAAAATAAAAAAAAACATAAATAAGCGAGAAATAAACTAAAAAAATTAAAAATTAAAAATAAAAATAACAAATAAAGTCTAAACTAAAACAAAAACTGAAATGAAATAAGTAAATAAATAACAAATAAAGAAATTAAAAGAAAATAAAATAAAATAAAAATTAGATATGGAACGAAGTTACCGCTTTTTTTATTGACCAAGCAAACCTACTCCTTTTGCTTGTAAACCATCTCCCCGGCAACGACGCCAAATTTTGATTACGCCCAAAAAGTACTTGCGGTTATCGTAGTATAGTTGGGGTGTCGATTCCTTAGAGAGATGGTTACAAGGACTGATTTACTTAAACAAAACGTTTAGCAGTAACTTAATGAAAAGATAGATTTAATTTATAATCTAAAGTAGAGATTAATAGAAAAACGTAAAAGATATCAATAGAGAGAGGCAGCAAAGCATCGACAATCCCTCTTGTACCAAATTCCTATATCCAGTTAATGATTCTTGTTATTACTCAATTGAAGGTTTCACTGTTGGTGATTCTAGGTCTCCAAGATCGAATTAAACAAGCATGAATCGTGTGAATACAACGACGGAAGTTGCGGAATACTTACATCGAGCGGTTGAGCGACGCTTTAGGCAACAAAAATTCTTCACTGCCCACTGCAGTGGTCACGCCAAAACAGCAGCTCAAGCTCACTGGTTCGGCCTTTTGGTCTCCTTCGTCAAGCTCCAAGCTTCGTCGAATGGTTCCCGGCTCATGGGTGAACTTCTCTATCACCTTCGCATGATCCCGAAGTGTGCTAGCACTCTTGTTTTTGCCACAAAAACGCACTGCTTCCCTTCATTTTCGGTCACTGCCCAGCAAAACCAGAAATGGCGTGAGAGAGAGGAAGAATAAGAAGAAGAGAGATGAGGGAAAATGTGTTATACGATTTTTGTGATTTTGTGTATCTAATACACATGAAATGAAATTCAAGTTCATTTCCAACACATTTGGCTTTAATTGCCAACCACACACACCACTCATCACATCTCAAGTCACATCAATCAATCAAGTCACATCACTCAAAGTGACAAGTGTTTTGATGCTTGAAGCGACTAGCGATTTGACGCTTGATTAGACGTGCCGCACTCGAATTCGAAATGTGAATGCGCTCGCAAATAATCCCGGGCTCGGATTCGCTAATTCCAAATTAACAACTTTTTCGTTGCGTCGTAATTAAATGATTACGCCTAGCGAAATCACTATTCACGTCGCTAACAAATTAATTCTAAATTAACTCGTTTGCCCGAATTAAAATATAATTTTAATTCCGCGTCGAAATCCAATTCGTTTAATATATCAATTTATCAATTAATTCCAAATTAATCGTTCTCTATCTTTAATTGATATTTTATCCTAGATAAAATATCTCCGCAATTAATCCCAGATTAATTTTCTCTCTCATCTAATTAATCCCAGATTAATTAAAGTGCGAGTCATACGTCATCGGTGAATCTTTGGGAAGCGACCCATGAGATCCCCGGATATGTTGGCAGTAAATTCAGTCGTCGGACTATCCGAACACGTAAGTACCTCGTACTACGTTTATACCGATTTACAAGACAAGGTTGGCCTCTAGCAAAGCGCCATGCCTCCCCAATTCTCCGGAAATATCCTTACAGGAATAAAGGATCTATATCAGGCGTAGTATACGTAGTATTGCGTATTTCTGTCCAGTATCGGATGATCACATGCGAGGCCTGGGGCTGGTACAGTGTCTGCCCCGTACGAAGCATATATCGGATTACGAGCAACTAGTCTCTTTAAAATCGCATAATCATGACCAAGTCATATTATCCCGACGGTTGCAACCTTATATAGAGAACCAGTTCTGTATCCTTGCGCGATCATCAACTCCATATGACTGGAGTGACACTTTTGTCTTGACATCACACCCAACACACTACGATTCTTGATATACCCAGAATTGGCGTACACAGAAACCGGTTAAAGCTCTGGACGACCTCAACCAAAGTATATTGATTGTCGTATGCATTAGCGGTGCAAGTCTCAGGTTAAGACCAAATACACCTACCCTGATTTCGGACTTCCATAGACACATAGTCATACTACCAATGGAATTCTGAGGGGGTCTTATCCAGAGCGAAGCTGTTTCCCGTACAATCGGTAAAACACAACCTCCTATTACACTTGCATGAGTATCCTATACCCAAATTTACGAGAACCATGTCGTTGTGCCCTCACATCGCGCACAAGTGTAATACTAGTCTTTTACGTATTTATCGATGTCCAATCTCGATAATACTCTGACTAGGGATATTTAATGATTTATCCTTCGTGGATTGATACTATCTCATATCATTCTCAATCCAGGAACAAATCACAGGGACCTCCTATCATTTATATATCTAGGTGATCTAATCACAAATGATAAGAGTGCAATTTCCTTTGTCACATAGTTAATTTGTACAACAACACCGTGATCTGTACAAATAGTGACGCTATGAGTCATAATTGTCCAACAATCTCCCACTTGGCCTATAGCCAGTCACTCGAGTGCTTGACACCCGAACTATGTACGGTTGGCTCAAATTACTAAGAAAAGGTTTTCGTCAGCGGATTTGCATAATTATCGTCTGATGCGATTTATACGATCATCACATCGCCACGATGTATGATCCGAAAGAATCAGATGAATATCGAAGTATATATCTGGATCGTTGATGAGACCATTAATTCTTTAGCATGTGCTGACGCCTAGCTCAGCTGCTAACAGAACTATATCTAATCTAATTAGATTTATTATCGACCCAAATGGCTTCTATTGCCGCCTCTGCTGCAGCAATAACCCATATTTGTTGTTTATTCTGTAACAATATCTTGCTTGGAAGATTTCCAGCTCACTGTACCGTTATACAAACTGTATAATACTGTTTGTGACTTTTAGTCGTTTTCAGGAAAGCCAAGCTTTCACCGATTATTTTATGGGAATGTCATTTCCAAGAAATGACATATTATCATTATAATTTAGGACATTCATTGTCAGCGCGCTCCCACTAACTTCCTTATATACACAATAATCATTTCGTTTTGAATTAAATCATAAACTATTATGATTACATCAAAATGATAATTCCAAGAACCTAATGCTTGCTTCAATCCATACATGGATCAAATAACCTGCAAACCTTGTTTGCTAGTTTTGGTACGACAAAACCGACAGGATGTTGTAAACATCCTCCAAAAGGTTTCCGTTAAGGAAAGTGGTTTTGCCGTTCTGCTGCCATATTTCATAAATGAAACATGCAGCAACAGCAAGCATTATCAAATGGATTTACCGTGGCAACAGGTAAAAGGTTTCGTCGTAATCAACACAGTGTTGATAACTCTACCTTTTCGCTACAAGCCTACCTTAGTACGTTGGTATGTTGCCTTCCATGTATGTCTTCCTTGAAGACTTATATAGTACCAATAGGCACAATACCTTGCGGTACATCAACTAGTGTCCAAACGTAGTTGGTATACCTGGAATCCATTTCAGACTCATGACACTTTGTCATAATTAGGGAGTCGATACCTTGTATCACTTCCTCATACGTAGTTAGTTGGTATACCTCAAAAGATTAACATCTTTATAAGGTGAGATCAGAAACCCATACCCAAGATGTTATCTGACTCTCTCCGAACTACGTGGTTCTTGTGTATTCAAATATTAATGTTATAGTTTCATCCTTGATGAACTATATGTGTTCCATTAGGATTCGATGCCTAGAATAGTATTACTCCGATTTTCATCGAGTTATACTATCCTCCCACTTACCACTGCATATCAGTATTCCTCTCAGGAAAACCACATGGTGAGCAACAATCTAATTGTTCTCTTGTGAGTTGTATAAGTACAATACTTTGGTATCCCTAGGATAACCTACAATTGGCACGAAATCTGTCAAACAGATTTTAATGGAACCTTATTCTAAATAAGTTTTGCACTTATTATGCTTATCCGTTGAAGGAAATGGTAGCTCAGAGCGACTCATGATTAACCTTATCATATCCATCAAAATTCAGTCACTTAGTTCGGACACACCGTCAAAATGACGTGTTCCGGGAGGAGTCCTCATTTGAAAGAATACTTTACTCTTTCAAGTATTTAAGAAACTTATTGCTTAAGTATTTTCCATTACGGTCTTACTGTGACGGTATAATACTATAGCGGATCTGTTTGTCTATTTCGTGTCGAAACTGTAAAATTTTCCGATTTGTGTTCTTCAAAAGAAACACATAACCATAACGCGATGCCACATCCGTAAAGGTCACGAAATATTCATATCCACATCTAGCCTAACTAGACATGGGCCCACTTGCTTCACTATGAACCAGGGCTAACAGATTGGTGGCATTTACACGTTTACCAAGTAAATAGTGTTATAGGCACTTTGCCCAATAAAATGGATTCGTAGACTTTATTTGATTGGAATCAAAACAGTCCGAGTACCCACTCTTCAAAAGTGTGGATATACGAGTCTTGTTTAATTGTGTCCCAGAAAACAATGCCACAATATGTTTCTTCTGATCAAATCAGTTCGAGCTATTTGTTTGTCATTATATACGTTTGAGATTTTATTTATATTCTAATATAAATAATGTTCTTCACATCTAATGTGTTTATCTCAATATCATCTTTATATAATGAAAAACTTTAGTGTTCTAGAATATAAAGGTTCACCCTCACGAGTTAAACACTGATATATAGATAATGTATCTAGTCAAACTAGTTACATTATAACAGTTTCCAAATCCTGCTCATAGCAGATTCTGAACATTAGTATATATTTATGTATCACACTAAGTATTTAAAATCTAATTTTAATACTAGTTATGAACATAATAATGACAATCATATTTGAAGTCAAAGCCTTGCTCGTCTTCAATTTCTTCATGTCTGCTTTGTCCAAACTGCAGTCACGCTTCCGCGATCCCGTTTGCCATAATTTAGGCAGACATTTTGGGATATGTCCTTTATCTTCCCAGAAGATTATAATGATTTTGCCTTTGCCATTTTTCAATATTCTAGAAGCCTTTGGTCAAGCCTTGGCCTTCTAGAATATCGAAGTAAAGTGCGCCTTGCGCTACTTGCCTAATTGTAAATTTTTACTTTGTCTCCTTGAGAATAGTCATTAACTCTCTAAGAGTTTACTATTGCAATATTAGTACTTCTTAAATCTAAGTATAGATTTATGAAGATCCTTCAATTTCATTATCATACTTTAAGGATCTAATCCTTAGTTCTGATTCAGAAATTAAGGAATCTACTGCGACAAGCTTAATGGATTAAGCACTAAAATTATCATTACATGAATATTCCAAATATCATGTTCCACTTATTTGCTTAACTCCAGGCTTAGGCCTAATATATTATTTTATCAAATAAAATAACTTATTATTTTCCAGGACCATCCTGAAAATTTTATTCCCAATTTGAAAAATTAAACCATTTAAATACATTTTCCTTAGGATTATGTTTTAAATGTCAATCTTTCATTTTTATCTTGATTCTAATAGTCCAACTATTTAATCAACGATTTGTGGTACTATATATTATAATGATTATTATAGTCCAACTATACAATCAAATATAATTTAAATTAATTAACCTCAATTATATTGATTACTATAGTCCAACTATAAAATCAACTATTAATTGAAATTAATTAATTCAAATATATTGATTACTATAATCCAATTATATAATCAACTATAATACAGTTCAACTGTTTATTAAAAAAAACAATTTAAATATTAGTCAACTAACATTTAATTTATATGACGAATGATATTTGTTTGAGCGCGTATGGCGAGTAATTGAACGAATATTGCAAATTCAATTCTTGCCTCCCACTATTTTTCGGCGAGCCTCTAACCCTCTGTCGAGTACTCGGGAAACCGTGTTTCCTACCGGGCTAGGATCCCGTTAAATATCACACAATCTTGACTTTGGCCAACAAATTGTATGATAATTAACTAGGTAGATCTCTAAGATCAATTGGATCCAATCCAATTCCTAGATCCAGTAGGCGGACATCAAAGTCCTAAACATATATCTTATATATGCCAATACATCCAATGTATTACCTAACATTTTTCCTTTGAATCAACTAAGCCTTGGCTTTGGCACAACAAACTTAGTGATCCCAGTCAAGCGCGACCCATTGACCATGGAAAGCTTCGTAATAAATGTCGATGGACAAGAAGTGGTCTTGACTTTGGCCAACAAACCACAACTTGGACAAGACACTGACATGTAACAAAGCTCTCGTGATTCAAACACATCTTCGACAAACAAAGGCATTGACTTTGGCCAACAAGCCAATGCCGTCTTAGATCTTGAGCAAGAGTCACTCAATGGAAGAAAATACGCTTAATATTATTTGAGGGTTTTTCGCGTGCAAATTGGCAACCAATTTATTATCTTTGTTAATGTCTCATCATCATACACCCTTAAACATGCATTCTAAACACATAATAAAGCGCATTTGAAAAATAGTAATGATACGCGGATGGATACTTTACACATTGATCCTAGATCAAATCTATCCATTTCTCTCACCCGCTAGCACAAATATTTCTTTTACCCGTTACATTACACTTCTAAAGAAACATCATTTACATTGAGGGGAATATGTGAGAAGAGAATACAACGAATAGAGAGGTAATAAGGCTAGACACGCAGGTCCAATTAATAAATCAAATTTATTACAACAATTTCTAAAATTGCCCCACCCATCTAATATCCATCTGATATACATTATTCATGCATCGCAACCATGTATTCACACAAGCATGTTATCAATCAATCTAATCAAATTAATTAATCTGATAATTAGTGATCATCCAATGTTCAAACAACGATTTGATTTTGTTCGAGTTAAACTCGTTTTTGCGAATAAGTACTTAAAGTACGAATTCTTGAATTAAATTAAACTACACAATTAAATCCAATTCAATTTGTATTTAATTCTAATTCGCTATTTAATTCCAAATTAAATACTACACTTTATAATAAACCTTTACAACTTAAATTCTAAATTTAATCGCAACGGTCTCAAAGCCCGATTAATATCCAATATTAATTTAATTACAGTCCAATGGGCTTTTAATTAATTTCTTAAGGCGTGGACTTTTAGTCAACTCGGGTCAAACCTAATAACCAAAGTCCAATCCGGGAGTTACCCCATAAGCCCAGAAATCAATTTAGGCCCATTAGGCCAATTAAACTTTAAAGGTCCATTAAGTCGCATTTGGGCTTTATGGAGGCGGTTTTGGGCCCAATTGGATCCAATCCATTTGGCCTAAACCTAACTTTGTACAACAAAGCCCAATAAGCCAATTTACATATTTCAAGCCCAATTTCCAAAATTAGCCCAATTAACTAAATTACTAAAATCCAATTTTATAATTTAATTAATCAAAGTGCATTAACATAATTAATCACCCAAATCATTATTTCCAAAACACAAATTAGGCTAATTAATCATGCTCATCATTATTAAATTATGTCCAACACAATTTAACATAAATCAAACCCATTTACATGCTCACTTTGTGTCTCGCAATAGGGTTTATTTGTCAAATTGCAATCCAATCCAATTGAATCCAATTAAACATTACATCAATATACCCAACATGATTCTAACTCATCTAATGAATCAAAAAATCAAATTTCCAAGACATCAAATTTAGGGCACCATTCGGCCAACACCAAAAATTGGGCAAATTTGTTCCAAACAATTTTTAATCAAATTGATCCAATCAATCATCAATTAAAACACATTCAAGCATACTTAATCATCCAATTTCATAATTGCATGCTCAAATTTATTTTACCCAATTTCATGCTTTATAACATTCTCGGCAATTTGGGGATTTTACGTCTGATTCAAATTCAATCCAATTAATTTCACAATCGACATTAAATCATATTCCCGAATGATTTCCAATACATCCAATGATCAAAAATCAAAATTCCAAAGACATAATAGGGCACTAAACTTTCGGCCATGGTAACAATTTGGGGAAAAAATGATCCAATCACAAATTCTTGAAATTGACCCAATCAATCTTCAATTCAACATCAATTAAGCATACAAAATCATCCAATTTCATTTAAACATGCTCAAAATCAATTTACCCAAATTTTAAACCCTAACATTTTTCATGCTTCAACTCGCTCAAGATACCATTGTTGGTGATTCTAGGTCTCCAAGATCGAATTAAACAAGCATGAATCATGTGAATACAACGACGGAAGTTGCGGAATACTTACATCGAGCGGTTGAGCGACGCTTTAGGCAACAAAAATTCTTCACTGCCCACTGCACTGGTCACGCCAAAACAGCAGCTCAAGCTCACTGGTTCGGCCTTTTTGTCTCTTCGTCAAGCTCCAAGCTTCGTCGAATGGTTCCCGGCTCATGGTGAACTTCCCTATCACCTTCGCATGATCCCGAAGTGTGCTAGCACTCTTGTTCTTGCCACAAAAACGCACTGCTTCCCTTCATTTTCGGTCACTGCCCAGCAAAACCAGAAATGGCGTGAGAGAGAGGAAGAAGAAAAAGAAGAGAGAGAGGGAAATGTGTTATACGATTTTTGTGATTTTGTGTATCTAATACACATGAAATGAAATTCAAGTTCATTTCCAACACATTTGGCTTTAATTGCCAACCACACACACACTCATCACATCTCAAGTCACATCAATCAATCAAGTCACATCACTCAAAGTGACAAGTGTTTTGATGCTTGAAGCGACTAGCGATTTGACGCTTGATTTGACGTGCCGCACTCGAATTCGAAATGTGAATGCGCTCGCAAATAATCCCGGGCTCGGATTCGCTAATTCCAAATTAACAACTTTTTCGTTGCGTCGTAATTAAATGATTACGCCTAGCGAAATCACTATTCACGTCGCTAACAATTAATTCTAAATTAACTCGTTTGCCCGAATTAAAATCTAATTTTAATTCCGCGTCGAAATCCAATTTCGTTTAATATATCAATTTATCAATTAATTCCAAATTAATCGTTCTCTATCTTTAATTGATATTTTATCCTAGATAAAATATCTCCGCAATTAATCCCAGATTAATTTTCTCTCTCATCTAATTAATCCCAGATTAATTAAAGTGCGAGTCATACGTCATCGGTGAATCTTTGGGAAGCGACCCATGAGATCCCCGGATATGTTGGCAGTAAATTCGGTCGTCGGACTATCCGAACACGTAAGTACCTCGTACTACGTTTATACCGATTTACAAGACAAGGTTGGCCTCTAGCAAAGCGCCATGCCTCCCCAATTCTCCGGAAATATCCTTACAGGAATAAAGGATCTATATCAGGCATAGTATACGTAGTATTGCGTATTTCTGTCCAGTATCGGATGATCACATGCGAGGCCTGGGGCTGGTACAGTGTCTGCCCTGTTCGAAGCATATATCGGATTACGAGCAACTAGTCTCTTTAAAATCGGATAATCATGACCAAGTCATATTATCCCGACGGTTGCAACCTTATATAGAGAACCAGTTCTGTATCCTTGCGCGATCATCAACTCCATATGACTGGAGTGACACTTCCGTCTTGACATCACACCCAACACACTACGATTTTCGTTATACCCAGAATTGGCATACATAGAAACCGGTTAAAGCCCTGGACGACCTCAACGAAAGTATATTGATTGTCGTATGCATTAGCGGTACAAGTCTTAGGTTAAGACCAAATACACCTACCCTGATTTTAAACTTCCATAGACACATAGTCATACTACCAATGGAATTCCGAGGGGGTCTTATCCAGAGCGAAGCTGTTTCCCGTACCATCGGTAAAACACAACCTCCTATTACACTTGCATGAGTATCCTATACCCAAATATACGAGAACTATGCCGTTGTGCCCTCACAACGCGCACAAGTGTAATACTAGTCTTTTACGTATTTATCGATGTCCAATCTCGATAATACTCTGACTAGGGATATTTAATGATTTATCCTTCGTGGATTGATACTGTCTCATATCATTCTCAATCCAGGAACAAATCACAGGGACCTCCTATCATTTATATATCTAGGTGATCTAATCACAAATGATGAGAGTGCAATTTCCTTTGTCACATAGTTAATTTGTACAACAACAACGTGATCTGTATAAATAGTGATGCTATGGGTCATAATTGTCAAACATTCACATCCAAACCAACAATCGGAAAATATTCAATTCTAAGCATATTAAATTCTAAGGTAATTGATGATTTATTTTCTCTATGATAACAGCACACAAAGTCATCGTTATGACTTATCTAACGTCGACAATATACCCTTAGGCAATACAACAGCAGAAGACCAAATCATAAAATAACTTTACCAGTCACAACTGGGTTCACAAATCACACATAGAAGAAGCATCACTGGATCTATATGCAAGTTTGATAAAAATAATTTCTGGATTCATATAATCAAAAGATAATAAAGAATAACAAACATCAATTGTCTTAACATTTAAGAGTTTATAGGAATCAACAATATGAATATAAGAAATCAAATACGAGAGTTCATCCTTAGCTTTGCCTAGGAGATTAGTTCTCCATGCAGAAGAGAGACACAACCTGAAGAGATTGCAACAGCATCCTGTCTGTTATGAAGTTTCTTCATTCTTCAATCCCAAAATTGTGTTTGTGGCTCTTTGATGTGTGTTTTTCTCTTGTTTTTCTCTTCTTTTCTCACCCCCTAGGGTTTTGGACGAAGTTGGGTTTATATAGAGAAGTCACGGCGGCCTTATTTGCGCGACGCGACGCGTGGCTTTTACGCTTCGCGACGCGTGGTTAGTTTTCTGGTTTCTCCGATTCTGCGATTCAGCTATTCCCGTGTGCTTCTGATGCGTCCGTAAGGTCCCGAAACATGTGTAATTGATCCAATCTTCATGTTCCATTGCTTCCTAATAATAAAACATAAAATAAATTATAATTAAGATTAAATACATGATAATCAAACGGAATTAGCGATGTTCAAAGTACACATTCATGCACTTATCAAACCTTATGGGTTCTAAATATAATTTTGTGAATATCAACATTAGCAACTTGGATTTGGTGATAGCCCAAGCGTAAATCGAGCTTGGAAAAAAATTTAGCTCCGAACAACTCATCAAATAACTCATCGATGACCGTTATAGGACATTTGTCTTTCACATTTGTGTTTCACAGTGATGTTATTTAATAACTCATCGGGGACGAGAAGGGACTATGGCTGGGATGGATCAGCCCCAACGTGAGTAACTCTTGTACTAGCTTCCCAATTTCTATTTTTTGGTAATATGGATATCGATAAGGGCGGACACTAACAGGTCCCTGGTTATTGTGTAGGGTAATATGATGGTCATGTGTTCGTGAGGGGAGTAATTGGGTAGGTTCTTCAAAGATTTCGGCAAACTCGGTGACGAGGTCATCAATGTCGGTTGGAATGATTGGTGGGGTGGTATTTAGAGCACATGGATAAATCTGTAAAAATAACCCTGCACCGTCGCAGCTTTGAAGCTTTTTCTCATGACATACTTCTAGTGCGGACTGTTTCAAGTCCTCGGAAAGTAAATTTTTCCATCTTAATTTGGTGAATGACATTGTTAGGGTTTTGTAATCAGTTTTGATGGGTCCCAAAGTCTCCAACCACTGGATGCCGAGAACGGCTTGGCATGCGACCACCGCTAGGACATAAAAATTGGCGGTAAACTTAGTAGTCAAGAATCATTAAGGTGAGGTTCATGTATCGTCCCACACATGTAATTCGCTCCTTATAATCACCTAAAAAGCGAGGCCTCTGACTGTGTGTAAACCAAACTTTGCAACCACGCCTTGGTCAATTATGGGTGCTGCCTCCGTCTATCAGGATGGTGAGGTATTTTGTTGTGGAATCTGCTTAGAACGGTAATGGTTTGAGGGTGGAGGACCGGTCATGGCATGAAACGAAATTTCAGGGACCTCGGTAATGGGGTCCTACAGAACTGGGGTCAGATTCTTTGGGCACTTCGGCAGGATCTGGGGAGTTAAAATCTTCAATCATAAAGAGTTAGGGCTGGGCACAACGATGCCCATGAATATATTTGTCGTCGCAGTAATAACAAATGTCCTTTTCTTCCCTAGCTTCTTGACCTGTGATTCTCCGGAAGGGTGTAGGGTAGGGAGTATTGAGTTGGTTCCATTTTTGGCTAGGAGAGGGTCCAAGGAGACCGGCATTAGTGTGGGTGGAAACACGATTTTGGGAGGTAATGGTGGTTTGTCTGGAGAATATTCTTGATTTTTTGGTAAGGTTGCGTTCTTCGACTAAGCAGGTGGGGCCAATGGTTTCATGCAAGGCTCAAGGTTTCTTGAGCCTAACGTCGAGACAAACTTCATCCTTGAGTCCTGCTATAAAACATCCAATCAAATAACTGTCAGGTAAGCCATCAATGAGTTGGGATAAACATTCAAACTCCTCCTGGTAGCTAGCCATGGTAGATGTATGCTTAATCCAGGTAAGTGCGTCAGATGGGTCAGCAAAATCTGTAGGGCCGAACTGCTGCAGAAAGGCGGAGATAAATTCATGCCGGGCATGGGGCCTCGGAACTTCATGAACAAACAATGCCATTGTAGAGCGATCCCCTTGACGTGGAATGAAGCAAGTTGTACTTGATGCCTGTCACCGATATTGTGAAAATCGAAATATTGCTCGGGCCCGATAGATCCAACCAATACGGTCGTCGTCAGCCAAACTGGAAAATGGAGCTTGAGGTGGGGTTGATGGTGGGATGAAGTTGGTGTGAAATGAGTGGTATGGTCTATGGCTGGTTGTAATGGTGGAGTACGGTCGGGGTGGACAGGATGGTGGTGCGCTGATGTATGGAGGTTGGAAGAATCACCCTTGGAAAATGGATTGATATTGTCGCCATCAGAAGCTTGGGGTTGGGGGCGTGAAACTCGCAGGGACTGCAGTTCGGTGGGGACCGATTGCAGAGCAGCATGAATTGGTGGAAATTGTTATTTAAATCATTGAAACTGGCCTCATGGCGGCTTAAGATTTGGCTGACTTTGGCGCGGAACTGATTGTTGGTTTTGTTACGGGTGTCCATGAGATCGTCACGGCTCTTGATACCACTGATTTGTTTGAGCTTAAGGCAGAGAAAGAAGAAGAGAGATAACAGAGAGCAAGAGGAATGGTTCTATATATTTTATTCATGGTCACTAGGCTATATATAACCCTTATTTACAACCGGAGCCCTTATCTTCCCCCTCCCCTGGCATTGAAGAAAAGTTTTATCTCTCCTACAATTCTGATTTTACCCTCATCTTCTCACAAATTCAATTTCCCAATAAACAAAATATATCATATTTTTTATATATTGATATATATAAAATATAAAAATAACATATGTAGTTATTTTAATTTATTAATTAAATTTTTTATTTTATAAATTTTTAAAAAATTTGTATTTTTTAACTTTATATATATATTTTTAATTTTTTTAATAAATATATTAGATTTGTTAAATAAATAGACTATCAAAAAACTTATTTTATAATTTAATTTTATTTGGTTAAATTATATTATTTTAATATACAAGTAGTATTAATTAAATTAAAATGAATCAAAAAAATAAATGAATAGATACGAAAACTGTAATATTTATTAACAAAAATCAAATAATCAAAAATTATAAAATAAAAAATAATTATTAAAATGATAAATGGTGATATAATTAGTATATAATTATTTTTAAATTAATATATATAAATATATATTTTGTAATGTGTATAATATTTATAACTTTCTAAAAAAAAAATCATTGTAAACATTGATAAGGGCAATTTGGTAAGTTAGCAAGGGGATAAGGGGAGGGGGGCTTGGCCGGTTTGGCAGGGAGGGGGTGATGATCAATTTTCTTTACAACCGACACCAAATTTTATTCTCCACTAAAAATGAGAATTTTTTCGCCATTAAATTAATTTTTAATAGTGAGAAAATTTTTTCCTACTAAATAATATGAAATTTGCCTCCTATAATTACATTTTTAAACATTTTCGCGGCACCAAATTTTTTTTTTTCCCGGTTTACAGACCAAAAACAAAGAATTTTGTTTTATTTTTTTTCTTCATAAAAAATTGGTACCAATTAAACTTCCATTCTTCTCATTCTTCCAGACCCAAAACTTCCATTCTTCTCATTCTTCACCGGTTTACAGACCAAAACTGCCATTTTTTCAGTTTACAAACCCAAATCTTCCATTTCTTATCGGTCATCAAAGTCACCCCTACCACTTGTAACCCTAAAAATTTGATTTTTCTTCTCATCATCACTTCAGCGCTGCTCCCCCCGTAGTTGTTGCTGCTTATCATCGTTCAAACTTGAAATTGGTGCTGGGGATAACACAAAGGTAAGGTTTTTCTGCGTCTATATTTATAATTTTGGATTTTTATTTTAAAGGCAACACTTGTATTTTAATTTCATAAACTTGAGCTGTTGATGGAGAATAAGGACAGTTACTGGTTCAGTTACCTCTAAGGAAGATATTTACAGGACTACTAGTCTTAAAGTGAGAGAAAAAATTGATAAGAAAATGAAAGTTTTAGTTATAATTGAGTGGATTTTATTTGTCTCCATAATGCGATTGTTAATTTCTAGCTTAACTGTGACTAAATAGTCTAAATTGCAAAACTGTATGATATGGGGTTTAGAGTTGTGGAAATGGTGTGTCTTAGTACTGGTGATTTTTTGTGGTCGATTGTTTACTCAGTGGTTTATGAATGTTTTGATTTTTCTGATTGAAATGAACTTTTTGCTTAAGAAGAAGGTTATGTATTTTGTTCATGGATTGAAGAACAGTGTCAGGTTTTTTGTTTGGTTGTGCTTGGTTCTTTTAGCTTGGGGTTTGTTGTTTGATAGTGGAGTTAAAGAGATCAGTAGAAACTACCAAGGCTCAAAATTATATAACCAGGGCTCTTGCTTCTTTTCTTATTGGGGTTGCTATTTGGCGTATAAAGACGTTTCTAGTTAAGTTACTAGCTTCTTCTTTCCAATGTAATAGAGAATCAATCTATCATCAATACATTCTTCGGACTCTTTCAGGCCCTCCATTAATAGAGATGGGAAAGAAGAAGCTATGCTTTATAGCCATCCATTAGTTGGAAATTTGATTTTAAACAAATTTCACTAGAATACTCCAAGACCATTAAAAGCATATGAAATGGTTTTTGTTGGTTTTTCTTTCAGAGCTAGCTCATTTTCTAGATCTATAGTTGGAAAAAGTATTGTAGCTGAGAAGGTATGTCTTTTTTGTTATGTGCATTTGTTTGGTTTTTATTTTCAGAGTGTTATAATCCATATCTGATATTGCATGTTTATTTGGTGAATTCAAATTATGATATTACAAAGGAAGCCAAATAAGGTGTTTCACGATGAATACATAGTGGATTAATCATAAAAGTATAAAAAATAAGTGAACTCCGGAATATAAAAATGGTATTAATGAGCTTATTGATTTTGCATTTAAAAGGGTGGGAAGCAATGGAAAAATAAGATGTCCATGCTACAGCCGTTTGAATTGTATTTTTCATAATATAGTGTGGTTTTCACTTATTTGATTGTTTATGGGATATTAAAAAACTATAAAATTTGGTCTTTGCAAGGAGAAGATAGTGAAAATAATGAAATAAATGAAGACTCTGATGAGGATGAAGATTTTGATGGATTTGATGAGACGGTTCCTTTAATCCATGACATAACAAATGTAAGATCTGTTAATTTCAATGAAGGTGTGGCTGAAGTGGGTTGTGATAGTATGAAAAATGACCATGTACACGAAAAGTTTACTAGATTGATGGAAGATGCCGAGCAAGAGTTATTTCCTGGTTGTAAAAGTTTCTCAAAGTTGGAATTTATTATTCATATTACCCATTTAAAATGCATCAATGGTTGGAGTGGTAAATCTCTAACTATGTTGCTTGGTCTTTTGCGAAAAGCCTTAATTCATGATGAAAAATTTCCAAAAAATTCCTATGAAGTAAAAAAGTATACACATGATTTAGGTTTGAATTATACTAAGATTGATGTTTGTAAGAATGACTGCATACTTTATCAAAAATAATATGATAATCTTTAGAGTTGCCCGGTTTGTGGATGTTCAAGGTGGAAAAATGTTGGCTATGAAAGGGAAAATGATAATCTTAGTGATTGTTCAAGTAAGGGAAAAAAAATCCACAAAAAATCTTGCGTCATTTTCCATTAATACCAAGACTTCAAAGATTTTACATGTCTTTAAAGCTGGCATCCTCTATGCGGTGGCATAAGGAGAAATGCTCTGATGATGAGGTTCTGAGGCATCCAGTCGATTCTAAGGCATGTAAATCTTTTGATGAGATGCATCATGACTTCTCTTTGGATTCTCGAAATGTAAGGCTTGGTCTATCTTTAGATGGGTTTAACCCATTTGGAAATTTAAGCACTTTTTATAGCATATGGCCTGTGATATTAGTTCCATATAATTTACCACCTTGGATGTGTATGAAAAGTGATTTTTCCATCATTTCTTTGCTAATTTCTAGTCCAAAGGCTCCTGGAAATGACATTGATGTTTATTTAGATCCTTTAATCGATGAATTGCAAGAGTTGTAGGATGTTGGGGTTGAAACATATGACTCTTATACATCTTGTAATTTCAAATTATGAGCTGCATTATTATGGACCATTATTGATTTTCCCGCTTATGCGAATTTATCTGGGTGGAGTACTAAAGGAGCCCTTGCTTGTCCATCTTGTAATGTTGATACATGCTCTCAATGGTTAACACATGATCGTAAATTTCATTACATGGGGCATCGTAGATTTCTAGAAGCTGGTCATAAGTGGAGGTTTGACAAAAAATCTTTTGATGGGTTAATTAATGACCGTCGTCCACCTAAGCATCTTTTAGGTGATGATATTCTTGACCAACTGAATGGTTCTGTTAATGTAACATTTGGCAAGGGTAATAGTAAAAGAAAACATAATTACCCTTCTTTGATATATAATTGGAAGAAGAAAAGCATATTTTTCTGATTGCCATATTGGAGCAAGCTCGTAATACGTCATAACATAGATGCCATGCATATTGAGAAAAATATTTGTGACAATATTTTGAGAACAACAATAGGAGTAGCCGGAAAAAATAAAGATAATGTGCATTCTCACTGTAGGCACTGCATTTTTGCATATAAGTTCCTATGATGAGTCTCATTTGGAGACACTACCTTTTAAGTCACGAAGGTCACGGAAAACAGACATCAGAAGGGGAAATTCAGAATAAATAAGGTTCACTGTTTTCGTTCGTGCTGCGTTCGAACGCCAAACAGATTGCGGGCGTTCGTGCCGCGTTCGAGGAGGCGTTCGAACGGTGTCGGTAATTCTGGTTTTGCTGCTAGCCTCACATTAAGCCCAATTCGCCCAAGCCTTGGCCCACACGCCCAAGCCCACTTAAAACACATATTTAACACATGGTGAAATCAAAACAAATCTAAAAATCACATACCAAATTAAAATAAACATTAAAATCAATCCAATATATTAACTTCCTAACTAAACAAAATCACATACTAAATTAAAAAGATGTCATGCCTAATTAAAATAAATTATAACAAATTAAAGATATTGACTTCCTAATCTAAACCAAATTTGTCCCCCCTCAATCTAATCATTTCCTTGTTGAATACCAAATCAAATCATCCTTTTAATGCCAAAATCCATTCCTTGTGAGACAAGGAATAGCCCTAACATTTCTCTATATAAACAACCTCTAACCAAGACATGCACTCCAATAGCTCATAGACATAATAGACACACAACTCACACGAAAATCACAACACACACAGAAACCCTAGAAGTTCACGCATATTACAAAGAAATAACACAAAAATTCTCTTCATCCCCTTCCCCTAATCACCGAAAACCAGACCTCCATTTAGCAACCTTGTATCACTGAAAAACAGCCCATACAGCAGCCCTAAAACACGCATTCAACAGCTCTAAACACACACATAAAACAGCCCCCGAACCACACCATAACACCACCGAAAATCACACCCAAAACAGTAGCCAAAACATCCCAAGAACAGTAACTAAAATACAGCAGCAGAACAGTAGCAAAACGGCAGCGAATCGGAGTCAAAAGCAGTAGCAAAAGACAGAGAACGACGACTCAAAACAGTAAGACAACGAACGAGAGCAGTGAACCAGTGAACCAGAAGAGTTGCGGAGCATCCCCCCTTCCGACGATCGTGTACCGTACATCCGAGAGGTGATTTAAAAGGTTAGACCTGATGGCACTTTTCTCATTAGTTTATAATCGTCTTTTGATTGTTTATTAAATTCTATTCGCATGAGAGTCGTTTGTGGATGCATGTTGTGGCTTGAATGAAATGGAAAATGCGTCGCCTCTTGTGGTATATAGGATGGAAACCCGGACATAAATTTCATAGCCGATTCCGAATGGACGGTAGTATGATCTGTACTCAGGATACAACTTCACGTACCACTTGAGTAAACGACACATTCTTTTATTTTATGTTGCTTTGATTTATTTATTTTTCGTTATTTGAATTCTACATGTTACTTTTGTATGTATGATACAATCGAGTGCATGGGCTTAGTAAGTCGGATTAAAGGTCCCCTATTTGGGGGGGGGGGGGGTTAAAATCCTTGACCACAATGCTTTGCCGCGCCGGTTGATGTGTGTTCGGTTGGATATAAGATATGTTCAATCGGATATACTAAGTGTGATATGATTGTCTTTATTTTTGTATGCATGATGTGATCGAGCGCATGGGCTTAGTAAGTGCGATGAAAGGTCCCATATTTGGAGGGGTTAAAATCCTTTACTACGATGCTTTGCCGCGCCGATTAACGTATATTCGGTTGAATGTAAGATGTGTTCAATCGGGTATACGAAGTCTAAGGTTATTGTCTTTATTTTTATATGCATTGAGATAAGCGCATGGGCTTAGTAAGTGCGATGAAAGGTCCTCTAATTGAAGAGGTTAAAATCCTTTGCCACGATGCTTCGCCGCGCCTCGTATTTCGCTATTTGCTTTTTATGTATGTATTGCGTCACATTTTGTGCATCAGGTCTGTTCCCGTCCGAACGCGTTATCAAACGCTATACGAACGCGAACCTTCTGTTTCCCGTTCGAACGCGTTTTACAAACGCTACTCGAACGCGCATGCATTTTATTTCATCAGGTCTGGATCCGTTCGAACGCGTTATCAAACGCTATACGAACGCGAACCTTCTGTTTCCCGTTCGAACGCGTTTTACAAACGCTACTCGAACGCACATGCATTTTGTATCATCAGGTCTGGTACCGTTCGAACGCGTTATCAAACGCTACACGAACGTGAACCTTCTGTTTACCGTTCGAACGCGTTTACGAACGCTACACGAACGCGCACACACTGAACTAAGTCTGTCTCATCATGTTTCATGCACAATTGCCTTTTGGGTGATTTCTCTTGCATTATGTAGCCAATCATATTATTTGTATTCTTGCATTTATCCATTCGATGTGTTCTTGGGATGATATTCAAGCATGATTAGGCTGTTAGCATGTTATTTGGTTAATATATTCATGAGATAGTACTCAAGCATGATTGTTGTTCTTAGTTTTCCCTATCATATGATTGAGAAATGTTCGTGAGATTGCCATGTGATGTTGCATGTTGTGATGATTAATTTCATGCACGTGGATTTAGAAGCATGATACTCTTGGAAATAAGTGTTACTTAGGCCTGATTAAATTATTACACAAATCCTTTCATTACAAGTGACATAAGTAAGGGACCATTCCGAACCCAACGGTTTGAGGTCTTCCCTTGCGAGGGGTGAGTGCGGCCTTAAATCTCATTTTCCCGGTTCACACCGGGTGGCGACTTCATTATTCTCCGATTTAGTCCCCCGTGGCTACTCCGTACTCCCAACCGGGCCGCGAGCCCGAGACAGCATGCGTCGCCCCAGATCCTGTGTTCCCACAGTCTGGCGACTCCACTGGGAATAGAGAATCGGCCCCGAAATATTGTCTTGTAATGCTTGGATTTATGTTCTAATTGACCGTGTCTATAGTGGATAAAATGAGGGTTTAATCAAGGGCATCTTGAGGCTAGGTAATGGTTTGGTGTCTTTCTTCATTCACTACCTTCCTAGAAGGAAAAGCTGTGAAGGCACCTATATGGCCATCTACCCTTAGCCTATTGTGATGGACTAATTTGGAGGACTCGTTGTTTATTCCTGTCACCAAGCGATAAGAGCCTAAGAGGCTAGGGTACTTAAGAGAGCCTCGCTCCACCCTCCCTCTGGGGAATCTACAACGAGAAATCCATTTGACAGTCAGTCACACACCATAGCTCATTGGCACGTACCTTAGTGTATAAAAAAGGGTGCGCTCACTTGGTCGCTCGAACCTTTGATTGGGGAGACCTAGTTGTGGGCCATCTTTCGCCGATGAGAGCCTTTGTCTACACTCTTGTGAACCCACCCATAGACTGGGGTTGTATGGTTAAAGTAACAATTATTTCATTGAGTATGTGCTTGTGGACCATTCTCATTTGGATGCAGTTGGACCATTGTCAGAAATGCGGACTTGCTGGACCAATTAAACTGGGGCGAGTTCGTACCTTATGACCATTGGGCCCAAAGCTTCTGAAATGTTGATGGGCCATTCTGTAGAAATTATTGTTTTATGTTTGCATTATCTTTCTTTTATGCTTGTGTTTGGGAACATCGCCGTTTGGATCCATTTGGACCATTTGTCATGTGATATGGGCTTGTTGGGCTATTTAAACTGGGACAAAAACGTATTTTATGACGATTGGGCCAAATGCTTCTAAGTGTTGATGGGCCACTTTGTGCTTGTGTTCGGAACATTACCATTTGGATTTAGTTGGGCTCCTTGCCATGAAATGTGAACTTGTTGGGCCATTTAAATTGGGACGAGTTCACTCTTATGACAGTTAGCCCAGAAGCTTCTAAAATGATAACGGGCCGATTTGTTTGAAAATTTTAGTTGATTTAGTATGTTATATATGTTACATACATCTCATGCACCCCATGCATACATACATCATGTTAACCCTTGTGTTCTGAAAGCCATCATAGATTCCCGTTGGGTTAGGGAAAATGGAAGACTCACCAAAATACTGGGAACAGACATGAGTGAATCAGATATTGAGGTATCCCGTATGGATCAGTTGGAAAACGGTCTCGTCAAGGTCACTGAATAGTTGCAAGCCTTGACTACTGCCATGACAAATATGGATGTGCCCCGTGCTGGGGGAAATTCTGAGAATATGAGGCGTGAGGAGCCTCCGAACGGGTTGGGGGATGATATCCCCACTTTTGATGATGACATGGCAGAGTTTGCAACAGGCAGAGTGATTGGGTCTCAGGCAGAATTTCAGAAGCTTCGGGATCAAGTTGAAACAGTTATCCGTAAAATGAGGGGTAAACATGAAGAGTTGTTAGATTATGAGGCAATGACCTTCGGAGAACAGCTGCTAGCTCAGTTTAAAATGCCCGACATGGCTAAGTTTAATGGGAATAGAGACCCGAGAGTCCATCTGCAGCAATATGTCTCAGTCATGAGTTCAGTGGGCCTATCACAGCGCAAAGTCCAAAAGATGTTTGGGATGTCACTCGATGGGGCACCTGTGGTTTGGTATCATAGCCTTGAGAAGAAGGTTAAGGAAGATTGGAGGGAACTAGCTGATGCTTTTCTGAAGCAGTATGTTACAGACTTAGAGATTGACTTGTCACTCCGTGATTTGGAGAACACTAAACAGAAGCCAGAGGAAAGTTTCAAAGAGTATGTGGATCGCTGGAGAAGCCAGCTTCTGAGAATGCAGACTCGGCCTTCAGAGAAAGACCAAATTAAGATGATTATCAAGGGCACAAAGCCCTCTTTTTATGGTAAGCTGAGGAGGATGACCTCCATGATTACTGATTTCCGACAGTTGAGAGAGACTGTTATGGATATTGAAGAAGAAGAGGCTGAAAACAGAAAGTTTTATGGCCAGAATAGAAGAACTTTTGGGGGGTATTCTGAGACTAAACCCGCTATTGCCGAGGTTGCTGCCATCAAGCACCGGCATTTCTCTAACCTGGGGAAGCCGTTATCTAAGGTGCTTGAGAAGTTGAAGGGACAAGGACTCCTAAAACCCTTAGAGCCTAAACCACTTCCAGATCCTATACCACCCAACCTTGACCTAAGCCTGTATTGTCACTTCCATCAGAGGAGATGCCACGAAACTGACAACTGCACCCGCCTTAGGCATGAAATCCAAAACCTCATCGATGCTCACAAAATACCCGACCCAGAGAAAGAACAACCCAACACATATTGGAACCCCCTACCAAATTACCACTCTGTTCCACCACCCACCTACATGATCAACTCTGGATTTCTCGAAACTTTTGTCCTCCAAACCCTTAACCACCAAGCTTCTTACATGGAGATAGGGGATGATAGTGAAGAACCGTAGGTCAAGGAAGAAGGCAATGCTGCGAATGATGAAGTTGTTCCTCCTAGTTTATTTGATCCTGCATTTTCAATATAGACATTGATTTGGTCTACATGTTCGAACCATTTCTTAAATGATAATAAAGACGTTCATTTCGTTTACATGCCTGAGTCTCTCCCTCCAACCTGCAACATGAGTATATTTGAGAAAAGCATTCAACCATGGTACTATGAAATTCAGTGATGTTTAGGACACGGGGAATCTTCGAAAGCAACAACAGTACAGTCAGTTTCAGAAATGATCAGTATCATCTTGGGGGCGAGGCCCACATCATCAACATCAGTTTAGGGGCTTAAGCCCACATCAGCATCAGTTTGGGGATGAGTCCCAGGGCCGAGGCCCACATCAGTATCAGCTTAGGGCCAAAGCCCGCATCAGTTTCAGTTTTGGGGATGAGTCCCAGGGTCGAAGCCCACATCAGTTTCAGTTTAGGGACGAGTCCTAGGGGCGAGCCCACATCAGCATCAGTTTGGCCGAGAATGGCACTCCGAAAGTGGAGCATGGTTCGAAAATGGACTACTTTCACATCTCGCTAAAAATGGCACTCCAAAAATGGAGCACGGTTCGGAAATGGACCAAGGAAGGCCTAACCCATCGGAATATGAAACATATCCATGCATACATGCATACATATCACATACATGCAATGTTTGTTCTGTGTTCGCAGGTTTGTAGCGGCAAAGACCATCTCATCAAATAACGGTTCAAAAATTAGCCACATTCTCGCACAGCACGGTTTGGAAATGGACTGCTACCACAACAGATGCCGAAAATGGCGCTCCAAAATGGAGCACACACAGCAAACGCCGAAAATGGCACTCCAAAAAAGGAGCACCCACAACAGATGCCGAAAATGGAGTTCCAAAATGGAGCACTCACAACAGACGCCGAAAATGGCACTCCAAAATGGAGCACTCACAACAGATGCCGAAAATGGCGCTCCAAAATGGAGCACACACAGCAAAGGCCGAAAATAACGTTCCAAAATGGAACACACACAGCAAATGCCGGAAATGGCGCTCCAAAATGGAGCACACACACAAAAGATGCCGAAAATGGCGCTCTAAAAATGGAGCACGGTTCGGGAATGAACCAGGGGTCGCAGCACCTCACCACCAAATCAACTCAACTCAACACATGGTAAGTCATGTGGCAGCTGGCGAGCCAGGTAAGTGAAAATGCATTGCATAACTTTGATAGGATTGTCACTGTTACACATTACACAAGTCTCATCAAAGTGGGGGCGACTGTAGGCACTGCATTTTTACATATTAGTCCCTATGATGAGTCTCATTTGGAGACACTACCTTTTAAGTCACGGAGGTCACGGAAAACGGACATCGGAAGGGGAAATTCAGAATAAACAAGGTTCACTGTTTTCGTTCGTGCTACGTTAGTGTATACGTTCGAACGCCAAACAGATTGTGGGCGTTCGTGCCGCGTTTGAGGAGGCGTTCGAACGGTGTCGGTAATATTGGTTTTGCTGCTAGCCTCACATTAAGCCCAATTCGCCCAAGCCTTGGCCCACACGCCCAAGCCCACTTAAAACACATATTTAACACATGATGAAATCAAAACAAATCTAAAAATCACATACCAAATTAAAATAAACATTAAAATCAATCCAATATATTAACTTCCTAACTAAACAAAATCACATACTAAATTAAAAAGATGTCATGCCTAATTAAAATAAATTATAACAAATTAAAGATATTGACTTCCTAATCTAAACCAAATTTGTCCCCCCTCAATCTAATCATTTCCTTGTTGAATACCAAATCAAATCATCCTTTTAATGCCAAAATCTCTTCCTTGTGAGACAAGGAGTAGCCCTAACCTTTCTCTATATAAACAACCCCTAACCAAGACATGCACTCCCTTAGCTCATAGACATAATAGACACACAACTCACACGAAAATCACAACATACACAGAAACCCTAGAAGTTCACGCATATTACAAAGAAATAACACAAAAATTCTCTTCATCCCATTCCCCTAATCACCGAAAACCAGACCTCCATTTAGCAACCTTGTATCACCGAAAAACAGCCCATACAGCAGCCCTAAAACACGCATTCAACAGCTCTAAACACACACATAAAACAGCCCCGAACCACACCATAACACCACCGAAAATCACACCCAAAACAGTAGCCAAAACATCCCAAGAACAGTAACTAAAATACAGCAGCAGAACAGTAGCAAAACGGCAGCGAATCGGAGTCAAAAGCAGTCGCAAAAGACAGAGAACGACGACTCAAAACAGTAAGACAACGAACGAGAGCAGTGAACCAGTGAACGAGAAGAGTTGCGGAGCATCCCCCATTCCGACGATCGTGTACCGTACATCCGAGAGGTGATTTAAAAGGTTAGACCTGATGGCACTTTTCTCATTAGTTTATATTCGTCTTTTGATTATTTATTGAATTCTATTCGCATGAGAGTCGTTTGTGGATGCATGTTGTGGCTTGAATGAAATGGAAAATGCGTCGCCTCTTGTGGTATATAAGATGGAAACCCGGACATAAATTTCATAGCCGATTCCGAATGGATGGTGTAGACAACAGAAACTGGACGACGCATGCTGTCCCGGGCTCGCGGCCCGGTTGGGAGTACGGAGTAGCCCGCGGGGGACTAAACCGGAGAATAATGGAGTCGCCACCCGGTGTGAACCGGGAAAATGAGATTTAAGGCCGCACTCACCCCTCGCAAGGGAAGACCTCAAACCGTTGGGTTCGGAATGGTCCCTTACTTATGTTGTTTGTAATGAATGGATTTGTGCAATATTAACCAAGTCTACTCAACATTCGCATGCTTCAAAGGTAAGTTTTCATAACGGTAAACATGCAATATCATACATCAAACATGCTACACACATAGTAATCTAAACATACCTTAACTTAAGTTCCTCATACATAAAGTAAATAACTAAAACATGCTTAAAGTAAAACAACGTTCTAATGGTCTAATCATGCTCAAATACAAGTTGGATGCAATGAAGTACATGAATCCTTCAAGTGGTACGGGGCATTGTATCCCGAGTGCAGACCGCACTACCGTCCATTCGGAATCAGCTACGGAATTTACGTCCGGGTTTCCATCCAATATACCACAAGAAAGAACACATATTCCATTCATCCGAAATCACATTACATACTAAGTCATTATTTCATGCGAACAAATTCCAAACAACATGCCAAACTAACTATTCAAGCTAAACACATGCTTTCTAATTCATTATTTCATGCGAATAAAAATAACAAATTAACTAAGAAATAAATGATGATAAATAAAATAGGTGCCCTCAGGTCTTACCTTTTAGTCGCTATCCGGGAGTGCGTTCCACAGTGCCGGAAGGGTTATCATCCCACTGTTCTCACTGATCCGTTGTTTCCGCTGTTTTGTCCGGGTTCGCCGTTTCTGCTGTTTTCACTGTTTTCGCTTGCGGTTTCCACTTGATGTTTTATTTGTATTCTCACAGTTTCAACTCGTCGTTTTCACCGTTTTCACCCGCGGTTACAATTTGTTGTTTTCTCCCTTTTTCACTCGAATTCTTTTTCTCTCTCTAAATTATCCTTACGTCAAATTAGGTCGAGATTTTGAACACGTTTTCACGTGTGCATGACACATGCAAAGGGACCATCATTCACGGATGCATGGTTAGTGTTTGTGGGCTCGGTTTTGGGCTGGTTTGGGAAGTTAATTGGCGTGTTTCAAGGGCTTATTCTGCTGTGTTTTGAAGTGCAATTCAAGGCAATTTCCATGTGAATTTAAGGACTGTTTGCGTGTTTAAATGGCTAAGGGTTTATATGGTCAGTGACTAGGGTTTACATGGTCAGGTAGTGGAGACGTCAGTGCAGGGTTGGTTTAAGGGTACGGTGCTCGGCTCGGCAAGATGTAGTAGGTTCAGTGAGGAGCTCGGTCAGTGCATGGAAGGGGCTGGTTACGTGTGTTTGGTGCAGTAAGCTAAATGGTGAAGATGGGTAGTGAAGGTGGCTCGCATGTGAAGGTTTTGCTGTGGTGTTGGAGGGTACTCTTCTCAGCAATGGCTTGAGGTGTGCAATGATGTGAGGCTTGTTAGGGCTCAGCAGTGGCGCATGGCAGTGAGGGTTTACGGTTTGATGATCTTGGTTCAGTTGGGGCTGTGGACGGTTCAGTGGCTCGGTCTTGCTGTTGGAGGCGTGAAGGTGCTGCTCGGCACGGTGCAAGGCAGGGGGAATGTGCTCAGTCTCGGCAGTGGCAGTGGCTAATGGTCAGAGGATGTTGCATGTTAGGGGCTCTCGGATGGTGATGATCATAGTGCCGAGAAGGGAATGCAGTGAAGTTCAAGGGACTTGGCAGTGAAGTTCAAGGGACTTGGCAGTGCTCGGTTAGTGGTATGGAAGGTCTCAGTTCAGTGAGGGTTCGATGGATGTGCAGGGGCTGCTAGGCTTCTGGCAGTGAGCTGTTGAGTGTAAAGGGCGTGAGGTGTAAAGGCAGTAGGGCTTACGTGGGCAAGGCAGAATGTTGGTGCATGAGGCAAGGTGAGCTCAAGGGGGCTGGTCAGTGGCGTGAAGTGGCTGGTGAGTGTTGAAGGGAAACAGGTCAGTGGCTTCGCATGGGGTTTCTGTATGGGCTGATACCGAGAAGGTGAAGAGTGATTCCAGGTGTGAAGGGTTGTTAGGGCAAGGTTTGGTGAATAGTCGTGAGTGTGGTGTTGTTTGGGTGCAGTTTAGGTGAGTCGCTAGTGAAGGTTGATGAAAATGGCCTGGGTTTTTCTGAGAGTGTCTTGGCGTCCTCCTTCACGTGAGGGAAGCTAGGGTTTTTATGGTTTCATTTGGAGTGAGAGAGAGAGAGGGACCGTAAATAATGGGTGAAGTTATGGGTAGTCATGGGTGAGGGAATGGTCATGGAGGATGGCATGGGCGGTGGTTGCAGTGTATGGGGTGTGAAGGAATAATGGTTGATTGTGGATAGGTGAAAGATGGGTTGTGATTTGTTGTTTTGTGTTTGGTTAAAGGTGATATGGGTTTCTTGGATGGGTAGTGCTTTGTTTGCTAGTGTTTGGGGATGGGTGTTCACGTGGGGGCTTTGGAAGATAGGTGTTATGGTTTGTTGATTATTGTTTGTTTAATTATTTAATTTGTGAAATGGTGTGTGTTTTATTTTGTGTTTTGGTTACTCGTTATTCATGTTAAAGTTGTTATTTAATTGGTTGGTAATTTTTAATGATTTAATTTAGTTCAAATTAATTTAATTGGTTGGTGAATTTTAATTTGCATGGAAGTTGAAGGGTCACAAGCATGGAAAGTTTAAGAGAGAGGATAGGCGTGAGAAAGAGCGAGGATAAGGTTTCAGGCGGAGGATGAATTTTGAAACGGAAACTTGACGACCAAACCCGAAGCAAAACAAGCGAATTAGATCCACAAAACGTCAATTCTTGACTTTCCCTTTCCGACGACCGCTTTCCGCAACTTCCGCAACTAAAGAGTAGTGCCTCCATACGAGGCTCATCATTGGGCTGATATGCAAAAATGCAATGCCTACAGTCGCCCCCACTTTGAGAGGACTTGTGCAGTGTGTGACAATGACAATTCTATCAAAGTACGTGCAATGTATTTTTACTTACCTGGCTCGCCAGCTGCCACCTGACTTACCTGTTGCTTCGAACTGAATTGATTTGGTGGTGGGGTACTACGACCCCTGGGTCTTGTTCCCGAAGTGAGCTGAGGGTCTTGTTCCTGAATTGTGGGTCTTGTTCCCATTTTGAGCTGAGGGTCTTGTTCCCTGAATTGTTTTGTGGGTCTTGTTCCCGTGGGTCTTGTTCCCATTTTGAGTTGAGGGTCTTGTTCCCTGAATTGTTGAGTGGTGGGTCTTGTTCCCGTGGGTCTTGTTCCCATTTTGAGCTGAGGGTCTTTTTCCCTGAATTGTGTTGTGGGTCTTGTTCCCGATCTGAGTTGATATAAGGGTCTTCTTCCCTGAACTGTGGGTCTTGTTCCCGATTTGAGTTGAGATAAGGGTCTTCTTCCCTGAACTGTGGGTCTTGTTCCCGATTTGAGTTGAGATAAGGGTCTTCTTCCCTGAACTGTGGGTCTTGTTCCCGATTTGAGTTGAGATAAGGGTCTTCTTCCCTGAACTGTGGGTCTTGTTCCCGATTTGAGTTGAGATAAGGGTCTTCTTCCCTGAACTGTGGGTCTTGTTCCCGATTTGAGTTGAAATAAGGGTCTTCTTCCCTGAACTGTGGGTCTTGTTCCCGATTTGAGTTGAAATAAGGGTCTTCTTCCCTGAACTGTGGGTCTTGTTCCCGATTTGAGTTGAGATAGGGGTCTTCTTCCCTGAACTGTGATGAATGTAGGCTTTATTCCTGAACTGAGCTGATGAGGGCCTCGCCCCCAGTATGCCATACCCGGCGGAACTGCTATTGATACTGATATTCTATTTCAACATGTTGTATTGCCTCTCACGAGATAATCTTGATAGTTAGATAGATTTACGCCCTCAACGAATGCTTTCGCGTCGAAACCGAAGAACCTTCAAAGTACTCGACATACTCAAGTCCAATCATCTGAATGGGTGATCTGAGCTAGACTCCTAGTGTGTGTGCGCTAAGGCTCTTTCGCAGCTTGTTCCTTAAGTAGGCCAACTCGGTGATTTCGTTTCAGAGAATCGAACCAGTGGGTCTAACCAACCTGGATGTCTTAATCACATTTTGTGATTACTTCAGCATACTCAACATGATATGGTTTTCTTCATTTTGCTCTTGTCTCTTCCTTCTCATTTTCTTCTTTTCCTCTTTTTTTTTTTTTTCCTTTTTTTTTTTTCTCTGACACACCTACCCTATAAGGTAGCATTTCTCCTCATGGTGGTCCTAATACTCGCCCATGGGTAGCTTCACGCTTATCGGTTATAGGTGGCCTATTTTCTTTTTTTTTTCTTTTTTTTTTTTTTTGAGACTTTTTCTTGATTTCCAACCATATCATGTATCATAGCATCAGTAAACAAGTGTGGACACCCAAGCAAACGGTCATTCACTAATACATCTCTCTTCAACTAGTCACCTCGATAACTACTCAGGCTTCTACTGCTAGGATCCCGTAATCAAGTGCTCATGAGTCTAACTGAGATCAATCCATTCAGAATACCGGAAGAGAGCGCGTCTCACACTTATTGTTTCTAGGGTTTCTCCCTACAGCATACAATGTCATCACCGGACATACGTCTATCTATCAAAGATTTCTCTCACTCATTTTTTTTTTTTTTTTTTCACACTCATTTCAAAGAATTCTTCCTTTCTGCCGCTGACAATGTGGGCCTCGCCCCCAAGATCCATCCCCGAAACTCAAACTCAAATGGGCCTCAACCCGAGGATTCATCCCCGAAACTGATTCATTCCGGAAACTGATACTGAGTCATTCTTGAAACAAACACTGATTCATTCTTGAAATTGTATTGTTGCCGTTTCTGATTGGCTTGCCTTTGCCGCTTTCCTTTTTTTTTTTTTTTTTTTTTTTCATTAAAACCTGCGAATACAAAACAACAGAATAAAGACGTGTGCATGTAATGTGTACACATGCATGTGTAGAGATACTCCCTGTTCTTGATGGGTTGGGTCTTCATTGTGCTCCTCGGCGCTACCTGTCTCTCGTCGCCCCTTGATGGTTCCCATCTGTTTGAAATCTGTAAAAACAAAACACAAAACAAGAATGCAAGTCACGTGTATGCATGTATGTATTTCCTATTCCGTTGGGTTAGGTCTTCTGCCCGTTCCCTTGGTGACTGCTCAGTCTTCTTTTTTTCAAGCAAAATGCAGCTTCAATCTGCTTACGTCGACCAATTCGGTGAATTCCTCCTTTCCCAAATCTGGTAGTCTCATTGCCTTGTTTCCCAATCTTCTGTCTTTTCTGCTTATTTCTTCTGAGAATTACCTCTGAATATCGTGATACCAAGGCTTCCTGTCATCGACTTCCACATCCAATATCCTTTTTGTCTCATACGCCTATTTGCTTACAGCTGTCAACACAAATGATCTCATCACCAATTTCTTCGGATTTTCCCAAGCCACGGCTAGTGTCGCCAATGCATCTGCAATCTGATTTTCTTCGGTCAAGTGTTGGAATCTGCAATCAGGGATAGTCTGTGCTAGACTTCTGAGGTAGAACTACAATTATCCCTTCAACTCTTATTCTCATTGCATCTTCAGTTTTTCAAACATCTTTTGACAACGGTTTTACCCAAACTGGAGAGTTGTCTGTTTCTGATAGGAGCAGTCTCTGAGGAAGTATACTCGGTCTTTGAAGGTTTCCCAATGATCTTTTCATTCTGGTTGCACAAGTCTCTGTTACTAGCTGTATAGGGCACGGTCAAGCTGGTCACATCATTGTTCAAAACTCGCAACTGCTCAGCAATTTCGGCTACCCTGGCTTCCAACTGATCTAGGTGGGATTCCTCGTTGGTTGACTTACTCATACTGGCTGACGGTTCTTTGACAAATCTTCCTTCTTTCCCAACCCAACAGGAGTCTATAATGGCTTTTAAGACACAAAGGGTTAACATGATGCGTGTATGCATGACATGATGTATGATGTAAACATATTCAAAAAAAATTTACTCTAATTGGCCCGTTATCATTTTTTAAGTATTCAATCACATCATTGCGCGGTGCAAACTTGTTCCAGTTTGAAAAGGCCCAACAAGTTTACACTTTTGCGATAACACGGCTAAATAACTTCAAATAATAAAAGGCCCAAACACAAACTGGCCCATCGGCATTTCAGAAATTTCGGCCTAATTTTCAAAAGGACATGAACTTGTCCCGGTTTAAACGACAACGAGTTCATATCTTTTTAACAAATAGTCCAACTAGATCCAAATGACAACGGTCCAAAACACAAACATAAAACAAACTGGCCCATCGGCATTTCAGAAATTTTGACCTAATTGTCAAAAGGACATGAACTTGTCCCGATTTAAACGAAAACGAGTTCATATCTTTTAACAAAGAGTCCAAATAAATCCAAATGACAACAGTCCAAAACACAAACATAACACAAATGACAACAGTCTAAAACACAACATAAACACAGTAGTCATGATTAATTAAAACACAAATCACAAACATTACAAGATAACATTTCGGAGCCGATTCTCTATATCCCCAGTGGAGTCGCCAGACTGTAGACAACAGGAGCTGGACGACGCCGTCCTAGGCTCGCGGCCCGGTTGGGAGTACGGAGTAGCCCGCGGGGGACTAAACCGGAGAATAATGGAGTCGCCACCCGGTGTGAACCGGGAAAATGAGATTTAAGGCCGCACTCACCCCTCGCAAGGGAAGACCTCAAACCGTTGGGTTCGGAATGGTCCCTTACTTATGTTGTTTGTAATGAATGGATTTGTGCAATATTAACCAAGTCTACTCAACATTCGCATGCTTCAAAGGTAAGTTTTCATAACGGTAAACATGCAATATCATACATCAAACATGCTACACACATAGTAATCTAAACATACCTTAACTTAAGTTCCTCATACATAAAGTAAATAACTAAAACATGCTTAAAGTAAAACAACGTTCTAATGGTCTAATCATGCTCAAATACAAGTTGGATGCAATGAAGTACATGAATCCTTCAAGTGGTACGGGGCATTGTATCCCGAGTGCAGACCGCACTACCGTCCATTCGGAATCAGCTACGGAATTTACGTCCGGGTTTCCATCCAATATACCACAAGAAAGAACACATATTCCATTCATCCGAAATCACATTACATACTAAGTCATTATTTCATGCGAACAAATTCCAAACAACATGCCAAACTAACTATTCAAGCTAAACACATGCTTTCTAATTCATTATTTCATGCGAATAAAAATAACAAATTAACTAAGAAATAAATGATGATAAATAAAATAGGTGCCCTCAGGTCTTACCTTTTAGTCGCTATCCGGGAGTGCGTTCCACAGTGCCGGAAGGGTTATCATCCCACTGTTCTCACTGATCCGTTGTTTCCGCTGTTTTGTCCGGGTTCGCCGTTTCTGCTGTTTTCACTGTTTTCGCTTGCGGTTTCCACTTGATGTTTTATTTGTATTCTCACAGTTTCAACTCGTCGTTTTCACCGTTTTCACCCGCGGTTACAATTTGTTGTTTTCTCCCTTTTTCACTCGAATTCTTTTTCTCTCTCCTAAATTATCCTTACGTCAAATTAGGTCGAGATTTTGAACACGTTTTCACGTGTGCATGACACATGCAAAGGGACCATCATTCACGGATGCATGGTTAGTGTTTGTGGGCTCGGTTTTGGGCTGGTTTGGGAAGTTAATTGGCGTGTTTCAAGGGCTTATTCTGCTGTGTTTTGAAGTGCAATTCAAGGCAATTTCCATGTGAATTTAAGGACTGTTTGCGTGTTTAAATGGCTAAGGGTTTATATGGTCAGTGACTAGGGTTTACATGGTCAGGTAGTGGAGACGTCAGTGCAGGGTTGGTTTAAGGGTACGGTGCTCGGCTCGGCAAGATGTAGTAGGTTCAGTGAGGAGCTCGGTCAGTGCATGGAAGGGGCTGGTTACGTGTGTTTGGTGCAGTAAGCTAAATGGTGAAGATGGGTAGTGAAGGTGGCTCGCATGTGAAGGTTTTGCTGTGGTGTTGGAGGGTACTCTTCTCAGCAATGGCTTGAGGTGTGCAATGATGTGAGGCTTGTTAGGGCTCAGCAGTGGCGCATGGCAGTGAGGGTTTACGGTTTGATGATCTTGGTTCAGTTGGGGCTGTGGACGGTTCAGTGGCTCGGTCTTGCTGTTGGAGGCGTGAAGGTGCTGCTCGGCACGGTGCAAGGCAGGGGGAATGTGCTCAGTCTCGGCAGTGGCAGTGGCTAATGGTCAGAGGATGTTGCATGTTAGGGGCTCTCGGATGGTGATGATCATAGTGCCGAGAAGGGAATGCAGTGAAGTTCAAGGGACTTGGCAGTGAAGTTCAAGGGACTTGGCAGTGCTCGGTTAGTGGTATGGAAGGTCTCAGTTCAGTGAGGGTTCGGTGGATGTGCAGGGGCTGCTAGGCTTCTGGCAGTGAGCTGTTGAGTGTAAAGGGCGTGAGGTGTAAAGGCAGTAGGGCTTACGTGGGCAAGGCAGAATGTTGGTGCATGAGGCAAGGTGAGCTCAAGGGGGCTGGTCAGTGGCGTGAAGTGGCTGGTGAGTGTTGAAGGGAAACAGGTCAGTGGCTTCGCATGGGGTTTCTGTATGGGCTGATACCGAGAAGGTGAAGAGTGATTCCAGGTGTGAAGGGTTGTTAGGGCAAGGTTTGGTGAATAGTCGTGAGTGTGGTGTTGTTTGGGTGCAGTTTAGGTGAGTCGCTAGTGAAGGTTGATGAAAATGGCCTGGGTTTTTCTGAGAGTGTCTTGGCGTCCTCCTTCACGTGAGGGAAGCTAGGGTTTTTATGGTTTCATTTGGAGTGAGAGAGAGAGAGGACCGTAAATAATGGGTGAAGTTATGGGTAGTCATGGGTGAGGGAATGGTCATGGAGGATGGCATGGGCGGTGGTTGCAGTGTATGGGGTGTGAAGGAATAATGGTTGATTGTGGATAGGTGAGATGGGGTTGTGATTTGTTGTTTTGTGTTTGGTTAAAGGTGATATGGGTTTCTTGGATGGGTAGTGCTTTGTTTGCTAGTGTTTGGGGATGGGTGTTCACGTGGGGGCTTTGGAAGATAGGTGTTATGGTTTGTTGATTATTGTTTGTTTAATTATTTAATTTGTGAAATGGTGTGTGTTTTATTTTGTGTTTTGGTTACTCGTTATTCATGTTAAAGTTGTTATTTAATTGGTTGGTAATTTTTAATGATTTAATTTAGTTCAAATTAATTTAATTGGTTGGTGAATTTTAATTTGCATGGAAGTTGAGGGTCACAAGCATGGAAAGTTTAAGAGAGAGGATAGGCGTGAGAAAGAGCGAGGATAAGGTTTCAGGCGGAGGATGAATTTTGAAACGGAAACTTGACGACCAACCCGAAGCAAAACAAGCGAATTAGATCCACAAAACGTCAATTCTTGACTTTCCCTTTCCGACGACCGCTTTCCGCAACTTCCGCAACTAAAGAGTAGTGCCTCCATACGAGGCTCATCATTGGGCTGATATGCAAAAATGCAATGCCTACAGATGGTAGTATGATCTGTACTCGGGATACAACTTCACGTACCACGTGAGTAAACGACACATTCTTTTATTTTATGTTGCTTTGATTTATTTATTTTTCGTTATTTGAATTCTACATGTTACTTTTGTATGTATGATATAATCGAGTGCATGGTCTTAGTAAGTCGGATTAAAGGTCCCCTATTTGGGGGGGGGGTTAAAATCCTTGACCACAATGCTTTGCCGCGCCGTTGATGTGTGTTCGGTTGGATATAAGATATGTTCAATTGGATATACTAAGTGTGATGTGATTGTCTTTATTTTTGTATGCATGATGTGATCGAGCGCATGAGCTTAGTAAGTGCGATGAAAGGTCCCTTATTTGGAGGGGTTAAAATCCTTTACCACGATGTTTTGCCGCGCCGATTAACATATATTCGGTTGAATGTAAGATGTGTTCAATCGGGTATACGAAGTCTAAGGTTATTGTCTTTATTTTTATATGCATTGAGATAAGCGCATGGGCTTAGTAAGTGCGATGAAAGGTCCTCTAATTGAAGAGGTTAAAATCATTTGCCACGATGCTTCGCCGCGCCTCATATTTCGTTATTTGCTTTTTATGTATGTATTGCGTCACATTTTGTGCATCAAGTCTTTTCCCGTTCGAACGCGTTATCAAACGCTATACGAACGCGAACCTTCTGTTTCCCGTTCGAACGCGTTTTACAAACGCTACTCGAACGCGCATGCATTTTGTTTCATCAGGTCTGGATCCGTTCGAACGCTTTATCGAACGCTATACGAACGCGAACCTTCTGTTTCCCGTTCGAACGTGTTTTACAACGCTACTCGAACGCGCATGCATTTTGTATCATCAGGTCTGGTACCGTTCGAACGCGTTATCAAACGCTACACGAACGTGAACCTTCTGTTTACCGTTCGAACGCGTTTACGAACGCTACACGAACGCGCACACACTGAACTAAGTCTATCTCATCATGTTTCATGCACAATTGCCTTTTGGGTGATTTCCCTTGCATTATGTAGCCAATCATATTATTTGTATTCTTGCATTTATCCATTCGATGTGTTCTTGGGATGATATTCAAGCATGATTAGGCTGTTAGCATGTTATTTGGTTAATATATTCATGAGATAGTACTCAAGCATGATTAGGTTGTTCTTAGTTTTCCCTATCATATGATTGAGAAATGTTCGTGAGATTGCCATGTGATGTTGCATGTTGTGATGATTAATTTCATGCACGTGGATTTAGAAACATGATACTCTTGGAAATAAGTGTTACTTAGGCCTGATTAAATTATTATACAAATCCTTTCATTACAAGTGACATAAGTAAGGGACCATTCCGAACCCAACGGTTTGAGGTCTTCCCTTGCGAGGGGTGAGTGCGGCCTTAAATCTCATTTTTCCCGGTTCACACCGGGTGGCGACTCCATCATTCTCCGGTTTAGTCCCCCGTGGCTACTCCGTACTCCCAACCGGGCCACGAGCCCGGGACAGCATGCGTCGCCCCAGAGCCTGTGTTCCCACACTCGCCTAGACTTCGAGGAGTTAGGAATCCGTAAGGATTTTCATCTTGTTGAAAATAATGGTAGATTACAAATGCCAACATCTACTTTTGCATTGACTTTGAAGAGAAGAGAATATTTTGTGACTTCTTTGCTAGTTTGAAAGTTCCAGATGGATACTCTTCTAATTTTGCTCGATGTGTAAATCAGAGTGATGGTAGGATTTTTGGCTTGAAAAGTCATGATTGTCATGTGTTTATGCAAGACTTAATCGTGTCGAATTTCCGTGAAATCATACCAAAAGATGTTTATGTGCCTTTAGTTGAAATGATGATGTTCTTCAAGCAATTATGCTCAAAGGCTTTAAGGGTGGATGTGTTGGAAAGCTTAGAATACAACATTGCAAAAACCCTTTGCAAGCTTGAGCGAATATTCCCTTTATCTTTTTTTTGATATTATGGTGCACTTGTGTATACATTTTCCGAGGGAAGCTATGGTAGCTAGGCCTGTACAATATAGATGGATGTTTCCTTTTGAAAGGTATAAGAATATCTATTCTGATCTATATATTTTCTTTATATTCCATATTCAGGATGAGTTGTAAAACTTTATGTTTATTTTAAAATAGGGAAATGCGAAAATTTAAAGGTTATGTGCGTAATAAAGCTCGTCCGGAAGGATCAATAGCTGAGGGTTATATAGCAGATGAGTGTATGACTCTTGCTCTAGATATTTGGGTAGGGCGGAAACAAGATTGTCATGTAGAGATAAAAACTATGATGGTGGTGAAGCACATCAATCAGAGTTGTCAATATTCTCGAAAACTGGAAAACCCTTAAGTAAATGGGCCATTAAGGAAATGAGTTTTCAAGACTGGAAACGAGCACATTTATATATTTAAAGGGGCCATTTTCGGGTGTAGGTCACCTAGCCACTAACTTATTGGAGCTAATACATTCTGATATATGTGGTCCTATGAGTCACACTGCTCACAATGGTTTTTCCTACTTTGTTACCTTTACCAATGATCTGTCACAGTATGGTTATGTTTATTTGATGAAACAGAAATCGGAAACCTTTGAAAAATTCAATGAATTCTGAAATGAAGTAGAAAAATAAACTGGGAAATGTATTAAATGTCTTTGATATGATCGAGGCGATGAATATATGAGTGGTGAGTTCACCGATTATTTAAAGGAGAATGAGATTCTCGCTCAATATACTCATCCAGGTACTCCACAGCACAATGGAGTGTCCGAAAGGAGAAATCAGACTTTATTGGATATGATTCGATCGATGTTGAGTTTTATAGATTTGCCCTATTACTTATGGTGATATGCTCTTTTAACTGATGCTCATTTTTTGAATAAGATTCATTCCAATGTTGTTCTTACAACTCCATATGAGATATGGACTGGTAAGAAACCGAATCTTAATTATGTTAAGATTTGGGGCTGTCCTGCCTATGTCAGGATGGCTCAGCCAGATAAGCTTTCGCCTCGAGGGCAAAAGTTTAGGTTTGTTGGATATCCTTCAAATACGAAAGGATATTTATTCTATGATATCGAGCATCGAATTGTGTTCGTAGCTCACTTGAGGTAGAATTTTTGTCTGAAGAAGATAATCATAGACAGGTTGAACTTGATGAAGTAAAATCTAGAACCAACGAACCAGTGGAGGAACCTGAAGTTCAAATAGATGAAGAGCCTTCAACACACACACTTCGTAGGTCGTAAAGGGTGTCTAGACCTCCTGAACGCTTGTATTTGATATAAGAAAAGAGTATAGATATTCTCTTAGTTGAAGAGACTGACCCTTATACCTATAGAGAAGCGATGTTGGACATCGACTCCGTGAAGTGGCAATAGGCCATGAATTCAGAGTTAGACTCTATGCATCAGAATCAAGTTTGGGACTTGGTTTCGTTTCCTGGAGGAATTGTTCCTATCGGTAGTAAATGGGTTTACAAAAGGAAGCGTGCACCTGATGGAAAGGTTGAAACCTTTAAGGCCCGACTGGTAGCTAAAGGTTACACACAACGACCTGGTGTCGACTACGATGAAACTTTTTCACCAGTTGTGATGATAAAGTCTATAAGGATTTTATTGTCTATTGCTGCTTACCATGATTATAAGATTTGGCAAATGGATGTCAAAACGGCTTTTCTAAATGGGTTTCTTGATAAAGAAATCTATATGGAACAACCGGAGGGTTTTGTATCCAGCGAAACCTCAGGCATTTTTGTAAGCTTAAGAAGTCCATTTCTGGACTTAAGCAAGTTTCTCGAAGTTGGAATCTTCGTTTCGACGATATTATTAGATTGTTTGGTTTTCTCAAGAATACAGAAGAATCATGTGTGTACCAGAAGGCCAGTGGGAGTATGATAGTATTTTTGGTTCTCTATGTCAATGACATCCTAATCATTGGGAATGCTATAGGAATGATGCAAGGCGTCAAAGCTTACCTCTGTAAGAATTTCTCCATGAAAGACCTGAGTGAAACTTCTTATATCTTCGGTATAAAGCTCTATAGGGATAGAGAAAGGAAGCTTATTGGGTTATCCCAATCGACGTACATAGATAAGATTTTAGAACGATATAATTTTGTCAACTGTAAGACAGCAAATATACCGTTCAGACATGGCATTCATCTTACGAAGAAAATGTGTCCGTAAATAGAAGATGAGAAGATTAGAATGTCTAATAAGCCTTATGCTTCATGTTTGGGTAGCATAATGCATGCCATGTTATTACGAGGCCTGATATTAGCTACGCGGTTAGTGTAACCAGTAGATATCAGTCCAATCCAGAAAATGACCATTGGATGGCCGTTAAACATATCATGAAGTATCTTAAAGGTACTAAGGATATGTTTCTCATTTATGGAGAAATGAACTGTAGGTTAATGGGTATACAGATTCTGATTTCCAATCGGATCCCGATGATAGAAAGTATACATCAGGATTCGTATTTACCCTTAACGGAGGTGCAGTTTATTGGAAAAGTTCCAAACAATGGTCTACAGCTGATTCCACCACAGAGGCAGATATATTGCTGCTACTGAAGCTGCAAAAGAATATGTTTGGCTTAAGAAGTTTATCACATAACTGGGAGTTGTCCCGAGTATCGAGAATCCGATTTCGTTATACTGTGATAATACTGGTGCCATTGCGCAAGCGCAGGAACCGAGGGAGCATCAGAAAACGAAGCATGTGGAACGAAAGTACCACGTCATTCGAGAGATTGTGTCGCGAGGTGATAATGTCGTGTGCAAAGTTCCCAGTGAAGATAATGTAGCAGACCCGCACGAAGGCCATACCTCCGAAGTTATTTGATAAACAAGTGGAGTCGATGGGTATTAGATACAATCGATATTAGCACTAGAGCAAGTGAGAGATTTTGTTAGGGTTGGTGTTCTGAGCGCCAATTTCTTGTGTATTTCCCTGAATAATACTCTTGTATATATTTTATTAATGAATAAAATATACAATTTCTGTAATATAAATTCTTTTATTATGTGATAAAGATGTAAATGACCATAGAGTGATTGGTTATGATACAGTTGCAAAAGCGTCGAAACTGACATTGAGTAGTATCATAACAGTATCATTCTTTAACTGTTTCTCGTCAAGGTTTACAATTACTTGGTCAGTAAGTAAACCCACTGAGACTGGTATGTGTCGTATACTGGAATGTTGGATTCTAATGGTTTCTCAATGAACCATGAGTCTCTGGAGACTCATATAGACACTTAGGTGTTTATATCGGATAAACATTGAACGACTCGCTGAAGATTCTTAATAGATGGTACACCAACATCAATAAGAATCTTCTCGGGTTGAGTGAGCATAATGATCCTCCGACTTGAGGTACCATTGTGGATGTATGAGGTATCATCTACACTTTGATGGCAGTCATGTCACCAATCTGTTTAGATCAGACCTCCACTTGTTCGTTGGGTGTGGACTGATCCTCATGATATCATGTGTATATCAAGATATGATCCGTCAGTTCTGTGTACAGAGCATAAGTATCCTTTATGGAGTTAGCAATCTGTTAAATCCATGGGCCCGTGGTACACTGTAGAAATTAATTTTAAGTGTTATTTAGGAGATTCCTAATAGAATCGTCGACATGATTATACCTAAAGAGAGTTAACGTTTATATCTATATCTCTAGGATAATCTGGATACCTATGACGGAAGGATTATACGTATGCAGTGACCTCAACCTGTATGGTTCAGATATTTTATATGTGTTCGTCATAATTTACGGGTGAATAGATTATGGACACGAAATTAGATTTCGTGACGGATATGCATGAACCTAGAGAGTCACTAATGAGATATACGTGTTGGGCACTATGGCAACTTTTATAAATAATATTGATTATTTATAAGTCGTTTAACGGTTAAACGAAAATACATGCGTTTGAGATCTTTCAGCCATTTATTAAATGTCGAATTGTGATATTTGACATTTATTATTAATATATGTATTTTGATTATTTATTGTAAATATAATACATATATTTGATATATTTGTATTTAATTATTTAATTATTCAAATGTTGAATATTGAATTAATTAAATATTTAATATCTTTATTACTTAATAAAGTAAGATAAATGGCATGTTTTAATTGGATAAAGTGTCCAATTTTGATTGGTTTCATTTGGAATGATTTAATTGGTTTATTTGTGATAAGGATTGAATTATTTGATAATTTATTACCACAAATAAATATTAAATCATTTTCCAATTAATAAAATAAAAAATTAAAACTTGTGGCTTATATTTTGTTTCTACATTTTCGGTAATGTGAAGAAAATATATAAGCCTAGTTTTATTTTTGTTTCATCATTCTATGAACCCTAAAGAGAAAGAGAGAAAAAATGAGGAAAAAGAAAGAAAAAGGCTTGAAATCAAGGATTTTTGGTAAGTTTTCTTAACTTTTTCCTTCATGAAAAATGTTTATATCTTACTAAGCCTCAACATGTGTAGCTTAGTTTGTTCTCTACTCTTTTATGCATGTGATTTGATGATTGGGAACTTGGATGGAAATTGGAAGCATGTATTTTAAATTAGAATGCTTAGAATTGTTCATTAAGTTTTCTTTTTGCCATTTTGATGGCTAGTTGCCATTCTAAACTCTTTTAGCCACTCATGAATGAACTAGAATTATTCTTGAGCTATTTCATGATGGTGAGGCTTGATTGGAGTTGTAAGAATTGAATTAAAGACTTAAATTTGGTTAATTTGGTGTTAATTTATTAATTTGTGAAATTATAAAATTAGGGTTTTTAACCTTCACCAAATTTGGGGCTTTTCATATATGTGATGAGATTTAGTGTACATATGATGTATATTAAATTTGGGAATTTTTGGATTTGATCTTGGCATGTTTTTAACTAAAATAACCAAATTGCAAATTCTTGAAAATTGAGGGACCATTCGACAATAAGAGAAAAATTGTTTTCTTGAGTTACAAAATTGTATTTTCATGTATAATACATGAATAAATCATTTTGGGATTGATTTGGAATCAAAAGAATTGTATTTGACAATTTTGGACTAAAATGATTAAAATATAAAGTTTTGGGGTAAAATGGTAAATTCTGAAAAATCCGATTTTTGGGTAAAAATTTCAGTTTTTAAGTATTGAGTAATTGAAATAAATTAGTTTATTTTAATTACCCAAGAAAAATAATTGAAATTAGAAAATTTTGATTTTCCGCGATCCGCTGCGTTTACCCGAATTACTGCCGAAAACCTCAACAATAGAAACCTCACAAGCTTCTCTAAACATTTCTCTAACTTAGGCTAATTTCTCTAAAAATTTGCTTGTACTTAGCTTTCTCAAGCTTTTGTTGTTGGTGATGGAGTTAATGAATGTGAATTTAGTTTAGCGAATGGGTGAAGATTTTTGGCTATTTTGGAAGATGAAGACTCGGTCTTATGTTAGAACATGGGCTGATTTTGGTTGTTTGGTTAATGAATAAGTAATGGGTTGTAATAGATATGCTAGGAAGGTTAGAGAAACAAGAAAATTGAGAATAAGAAATATAATTGATTTCACACATCAAGTGTTCGGTGAAATATCTGAATGAATAAAGATAATTGATCGGATAAATTTGAGGCCATGTAATATATGTTTAGGCAGTATAAAATTTTGGTTTGTGGCTAAATTAAATAAAATCGGAAGGGAGGCATAATTCGTAAGCTAGGCAGCGAACCCAGTTTACAGGGCAACCTAGACAGGTTGTGTGTTTATGCTTATAACTTGAGTTTTAGACATCCGATTGCCAAACCATAAAATTCTGAGTGAACTAGACATGACTTCGAATAACATACCCAAAACTCAGAATTTTTAGACTTAAGACGGAGTCGTACCAAATTTTCAAACTTTGCCGCACTGCAGTGAATTACTGATTCTGTGGTAACAGAACAAGGTGTAAAGAAAAATTTATAACTTGAGTTTTAGTAATCAAAATCATGATCCGTAAAATCCAACATAAAATAGACACATAAGCGAGTATTCTATTAAAATTTCAGTTCCAAATTCAAATCTGATTAAGCGCACAGAATTTTCAAATTAGTATTGGTGCACTGAAAGTTTTGGAAAGAGGGCAGAATATGGAGTTTTGTGAAGTAGCATGTGAGATCCTCGAACGAGCATAGTAGAAATTGATAGACCACTCTAAAATGTTAGTAACATAGCGCGGATGAGTTATCATGAATAATGAATAAATTTTGTTAAGTAAGGATATAAATTCGCAACCTTGATACTAACAAATTTTGCTAATTCTAGATTATCACTGGAAGATGTAGTTCTGTCACTATAGCAAGACATCATCAGCAAATTTTGAATCAGTGAGTGGACACTCTTTCCTTAAATTGATTTTCATTTTATTATTTTTAACATCAGACTTACTTTTCTACATTTAGGACGTTAGCTGAGTTTACTTTCAGATATTTTGATAAAGAATGTTTTGAGAAATGATATAGAAAGTAATGATTTCAGAAGCATGATTTTATGTTTTCGAGGTATGGGGGAAAACCCCACCTCAGTATGTAACTTGATTCAGATATGGAATTGACAGACAACACATATGCACATGTAGAGGACTAGGGGGACGACGATACGTAACGTCCCCATATCCTAGTTCAGGACTAGGGATGATAGATGCCCCTAGATCCTAGTTTCAGGGTCAAGTAGTAGCATGGATTTGCACTCTTTACTCTAGGTCAGGGACATGTAGTGGCATGCTTTGGGGGACGGCGATACGTAACGCCCCAATGTCATGATTTTGCACTTCTGGCTTTAGTTAGGCGTATGGGGGGACGGTGATACGTAACGCCCCCATGTGTCAGGTTTTCAGACACAGTTTTCAGAGATAGTTTTCAGAAACAAAAGTTTCAAAAATAGTTTTCAGAACTGACCTTTCAGTTACAGGTTTTCAGAACCAGATTTTCAAAATCAGATTTTAGAAATAGATTCTACAGAAGTTTTCTAGAAAGGAAAGTTTTCAGAAACAGTAGTTTTATACGAGACTTTCAGTAAATATTTTCACAAAGGTTTTCAGAAAGAGAATTTCTTTCAGGAAAGACAAGTTTTCAGAAAAGATTCGAATTGATTTCTAAAACATGAGTTTCTTCAAGTATTTCAATTTTCATTATAAAAACCGTCCACTCACTTAGATTGTTCAAACGATCTAATCCCCCCCCGATGTTTCGTTTTACAGGTTCGTGGAGGACGAGCTCGAGATGATGGATACTGATTGCAGTCACTAGAGGGTTTGGTCCACCAGGTTGAGTCAGAGTTCAGTTCAGACAGTGTCCGAGAATGCCATGTAGCATGTAGTTTGTTTAGTAAAGAATATGCATGTAAAGAGTTATAAGTGTTTTTTACTAAGTTGTAATGTATCATGAATTTTAGTATTTAGTCTGAAAATCATTATGCATTTATAATAATAAATTGAGCAACTGTCTCGTGCTTGAGTTTATACATGAGATAAGTTTCACCGTTAGACAGTCAGTGGCTTAGGGGATATTACGACTTATTCCCTGCCGGTAACATCTCCCGGATCGGGGATGTTATAAAGATGTTTTCAGAGCATGGTCTAGGGAGTCAGTGACTGCAGTGGGCAAAGTGTTGGGGTCTTATATATGCAGTGTGACCGGGATACCCGTATATGAGGCACTACCTCTCCAGTATTTGATCCTCGAGTACGTTCTCAAGTCTTATGGACATGTTAGTAAGCATTCCCAAGGCTACTTGAATTTCTTTCCAATAAGTAACCATAATTCTTACTCTAGTTATGAATCATTCCATGATTACTCGAAACTATTAGTAAAAGATCAAGTTAAGCTATGAAACTAGAAAATACAAGTACTAAGTATAGTTACTTAAGGGAGTGGAAAAGAAAGTTATAAGAAAGGGAGAAAAGATGCATAGAGGTTAAAGCAGTCAAAGACAGAAAAGTATAGAGACATAAAGAAATAGTAAAGTTCTAAGGATACCCATCCAGGAAAATTGGAAGAGAAAGAGAAAGTTATAAATAAAAGTAAGGAAAAATATATATATGTTCAAGCAACCAGAGTCAACAAAAGATAAAAGTACGGAAACAGATAAGTAAGGAAGTACAAGGACTTATAATAGTAATAAGAATAGAATAAGCCTGAGCAAGAGGAAAACCTAAGTACGGTTCCTTCATTTCTCGTAAGATTCTTTCCTTTCTAGTGAGACTCCTCATTTCATCCGAAAACTTCTTCAAGAATATACAATAGGTTTGAATACCTCTTATAGGTAGCAAGTGTCCCGAGGAATGAAGAATAGACAGAAAGATAAAAGAACCAAGAAATCAAGATTAGATGTGGGAATTCAATAGATAAAAAATGCCAAGAGGATGAAAAGATTTTAGACCCCAAACTCAGGCTCTCAAGTAAACAATGAAAGTTGTGAGAGGAGATGATTAATTACCTTATCCCAAGAAACCCGACATAGATGCGACCTTAAGTTATCTAGATTCTCATTCCTCAGTGATACCAGTCAAAGAAGTAGTCCTGACAGAGTCCATCTCATATCTACCTTACATGAGTAATAGACTATGTCAGGACACAAAGAATCAGAACAAGAACGCCAGCATTTATTAAGATATAAATTCCTGCCTCACTCTATACCAGCCTAGATGAGGATAACTGTAAGGGAATTCAATGAAAATTTAACCTAAATCAGAAACAGAAAACATTAAAGAAAAAAAGAACCTGACCAAAGTCAAGAAGGGATAAGTAGTAGTACATGTGAGAAATCCATAGATCAGATCAACACCAGTAGAAGTCCACGTAAGTTCAAAAAGGGCAAACTTATGAGATATGGGAGACTTAGGATTTTACAAGGAGTACCTGTGCGGACAGAAAGATTTGATAGCAAAGTTATGGCTTATAGTTAGAATAGATAGTAGAGATCTAGAAAGCAACCAGAAGAACAAACCACCATTAGCCTCGGTAGCATGGTTTAGAACTAAGAAAAAGATTATGGAAACAATAAGAAGGGAATGGAAAGTGACAAGAGAATCTAGTACCGATGGTGATAAATGTAGCATAGCGTTAAGACAACAACGTAAGTGGAGACCACAAAATGGATGATAAAATTATGGAACCCTGAGACATGAAGTAGTCGATTCAGGTCTCGACAGAACAAATAGAAATTTTTACTTCTAGTAACCTTTATTTTAGTAAGAATATAGTCACCTAATCAAAAGTGGGAAGTAAGTATTCACCCCTACACTCAGAGCCCGGTAAGGAAAACCAGCAAATGAGTGTATTTGACATGATAAAAGAATTAAAAAAATGACTAGATAGCCAAACTTAAGAAGTTCAAAGGAATATGGATAAGAAACACAATATAGGATAGTTTGGAGTCATAGTAAGTCGAGCCTAAATCTGAAAGCCATTGTTGAATTGGAAATCTTTAAGGGAGTAAAGACTCAAAAATACGAAGGAATTAGAGAGAGCAACTTTCAGGAATACATCATATAACACATAAGAATCTCATAGCATTGGAAAGGAGGAACTAGAAGAGAGTAGCACCCAAATCAAGAAAATATAGTGGAGATGTCATAAGAAATCAATGTTGATGAAGTCCTCAGTGGAGTAAAGATATAGGGAGTTCAAAGAACTAAGATGAAAAGAAAATCTAAGTAGCGGAGTAAACTTCATAAAAAAGAATAACAAATAGAGTACAATAGGATTTTGAGAAAGAGTAACGACTTAAGAGGGTTAAGCAACAGAAACTTATAGGAAAGAGTATAAAAGTAACATGATGGAGTATTTAAAAAGCATGATTCTAGATGAGGTTCATGATAAAAGGTAGTATGATTGATAGTTGGGAAGCAAACCAAGAGTAAAATTGACAAATGAGGCAATTCAGATTGTACCTAGTATTAGTATCTTAGTGTGGAAGCCGACACTAGTAAACACGGGAGCCCCAGATTTATAGATGAACATAACCCGCAACCACAGCATGGATAGCTAGTAAGAACACTGAAACCAGAAGACTCCAGGATAAAATCCCACCCTCCCAACCCTCGTTAGAAAATAGCACCAAAGATGAATCTCGATGTTCGCCTCGAAATACCCCCAAAACAAGGAAGGAGCTCGAAAACATAAAGCCTTTGCATATAGTACAAGAATATAATGGAAAGGAAAATAGCCCTAAAGGAAAGTACAAGAATAAATTATGTTTGAGCAAGTACATGCTAATAAAATGGAATTTGGGACTTCGGTAAGTCCCTTGAAATTCGACGTGGAAATTTATCTTTTGTTCCGTTTCCACAGTCTTTAGTAATCGGGCCTTAACTTTTCTCATACAAACTCCAATTTTTTATGAATTTTTTTATTGTCGGAAAGCTAGACCGAGAGCTATAACTTCCGTGTTGTGAACGTTTTTTTTGTTTCCAAATTCGGACAGATCAAAAATCGCATTTGTCCGGGACTGTTACAATAAATTCGGGAATAATCTATAATTAAGTGATGTGGAAAATGTGGGCCATTCATTTGGCAACAAAAAAAATCAGTTCTTGCTCTATAAATAGAGCACTATGTAATTCATCTTGGCAAGCCAAGAAATGTTGGGGTTGGTGCTCAGAGCGCCAATCCGGACCGTATTTATGTCTGATTCATGAATACGAACATCCCCTTATTCCATAATATTACTTATTTATGGTTGCACCTCTTGTTCTTATATACGTATTCGATCTGATTACGATTAGATTGAAACTAAATGTGGTTTAGTGATATGTATATATTAGACAAAGGCCCGATAATATATAATGCAGTACACAGTTACAAAGTTAGTTTGTAATTGACATTGGGAAGTGTCACTGCTATATGAATATTATCAAACATAGTTCCTGGTCAAGATTTGCTAACACGGGTCGGTTAGTCAAATCCGTTGAGACCAGTACATGTCGTATATCGAGACTTGGTCCGATGGTTTATCCCAATGAACCATGAGTCTAGGAGACTCGTATAGACGTGTAGGTGTTTATAGTGGATAAACACTGAACGGCTCACCGAAGATTCTTAATGGATGGTACGCCAACGTCAATAAGAATCTTCTCGGGTTGAGTAGCATAGTGGTCCTTCGACTTGAGACACCACTGTGGATGTATGAGACATCCTCCACACTTAGATGGCAGTCACGTCACCGATCTATTTAGATCAGACCTCCGCCTGTTCGTTGGGTGTGGATCGATCCTCAGGATATCCTGTGTGTGTCAAGATAGGATCCGTCAGTTCTGTGTACAGAGCATAGGTAGTCCATATATATTTAGCAGTCTGTTAAATCTGTGGCCACAGTATACATCGGAAGTAAGTTCCGAGTGTTATTTAGAGATTGCTAATAGATACGTCGACGAGATAATACCTATAGAGATTTGACGTTTACATCTATATCTCTGGGATTATCTGGATACCTGTGACGGAGGGATTATACGTATGCAATGACCTCGACCTGTATGATTCAGCTAGTTTATCCGTGATCGTCATAATCTACGGGTGGATAGATTATGGACATGAAATTGGATTTCGTGACGGATATACCTGAATCTAGAGAGTCTCAATAATGAAACATACTCGTAGAGCACTAGAGCAACATTTATGAATAATGATGATTATTTATAAATCGTTTAATCGTTAAACGAAAAATACATGCGAACGGGCCGAACCGTCATTTCCTAATTAATGTGTATTTGTATTTAATATATGATATTATTAAATACACATTAATAAATAGTCAAATAAAGGTATTTGACATATATCATCAATATATGTATTTGAGATATTTAAAGTAAATATAATACATATATTTGATATATTTGTATTTAATTAATTATTTAATTATTTAATTGTTAAATGATTAATATAATTAAAATATAAATATATCACCAAATGATAAAGTTAGGAAATGATTATAAGTGTAAATGTTTGACTTTACATTAAAGGAAAAGGTTGTCAAATTGATTTTGACTTCTTAAGATATTTGTTCAAAATTGTTTGAAAAATAAAAATATCTTTTTCCTTTATTTTTCTTTTAATTTCGGCCATACACTTAATATATAAGAGATATTTTTCTTAGTTGCATTTGTTGACTTAATTAAATATCTATAAAGTGTTATTAAGATATTTTATCAAGTTGATCAAATGTAAGTGAAATGAAATTGAAATTAATTAACTTGTATTTGGTTTGGTGAATTTCGGCCAAGGCATCTTTGATACAAGTATATATTGTTTTCATTTCATTTCATTGTTAACCTAATACACTTTAAAGAAAACTCCATTAATGGAAGCAAAGGAAGCTTGTGAGAAAGAAAGAAGAAATCAAAGAAAGCTTGGATTTTAGTGAGTTTTTCCAACTTGCTATTAGAAAGGAAAATGTTCCTTAGGATCTAGGCTTTAACATATGATGTTCTTAGGTTATTTCTTTCTTTATTCCTTGTGTTTTTGTTGATGGAAGTTTTGATGGAAGTGTTGAGCATGTATGATGAAGGAAGGTTGTGACTATTGTAGTTATAAGCTTTCTTTTAAGGTTTTGGAAACCATGTTGCTAATCTAGAGTTGTTGACCCACTCTTAGATGACCTAGATTTGATCTTGAGTTGTTTCATTGTGTTGAGACTTTGATTGGATGGAAGAAACATGATTGAAGTAGTTGATTTAACCAATTTGGTCTAATTTGTCCAATTTGAAGAAATTGAAAAATTAGGGTTCATGACCAATTCCAAATTTGGGGGTTTTCATATATGTTGTGTATTTGGATGTGTATATGATGCATATAAAGTTTCATGTTCATTGGATTACATCTTGATGTGTTTTGATGCATGAAATGACAAAGTGCACAAAATGGCACCTTGGAGGTGCATTCGGCCAAGGATTAAAAAATTGGGATTTTTGGTGCTTTTGGTGTTTTGATGTTTTGAACATGCTAAGTTCATCTTAGAAATGATTTAGAATCATTCAAAATTGATTAGATCAATTTCGGACTAAAATGGACAAAATACCAAAGTAAGGGTAATTTGGTAAATTCACTTAAATATGATTTATTTGAATTTTATTTCATAATTTGATTATTGGATAATTAAATAAATATGTTTATTTAATTAATCCGAGAAAAAGTTTTGAAATCGGAAGATACGATCTTCCGCCGCTTCCGCTGCGTTACCGGATTATGCCCCTAAAACCCCTACAAAATGGTATCAGAGCGAGTCTGATTCTAGGCCTCCATAAATGATTAGCTTGTTTTATTCAATGTTTAATCATGTTTTCTTGACTTTATACATGCATGTTATAATCTAATTTGATTAGATTTAGGGTGTATGACACTTAATGGAATATCCCCGCTTAATAAGGTTTTAAAGTAACTAGTATTTGGAATACTTGTTTCTTGGTCCGTCTTGTCAATACGGTTTATAAATATCTTTTCGTTGACTACATCCGAGACCGTGCCTCTGCTGTGAGGGTGTAGCTGATAGAAATTTATTTATGCCGAATGTATATTAGATACTAGATAAATTCAAGCGAAAGCGGAATCCTGAACGTGCCCTAGCTGTCAGGGTTACGCAAGTAACTTGAGTTTATCATTGACAAGTTTAACCTTGGTACGTCTCCTTGTGGGCCTGCCTTCGCAGCGACAACGAGAAACGGCCAGGACCGGAACCTCGGAGTCACTAGTGAGTGATTGACAATTAGTTGTCTACCTGTGAATATACGTAGGCGAGACCGTGCCTCTGCTGTGAGTCGAAATATATTCATGGGGTCCTCTTCCCATTATGGAATTCGATTTAATTATTGAATTCTCGTCTTTCCGTTGGGGATTACGGCATTACGTAAAAATAGTGGGAGGCACTGCTAAGTTTAAAATATTCCATAACTTAGGCAGTGTATGTTATTATGGAAATTGCCGCTTGTTTGTTTCCTTATTCTATTGTTTATATAGAATTAAACTTTTATTTACTGCACACATATTATGATATGTTATCTGACTAGACTCTTGGTTGCAGTTATTCTAGAATAGGTTCTAGATACTAATAGACTAGGATATTATTAGATTAGTCTAAACCATCGGGAACTGTTGTTCCGATTTTCTTAAAAAATAAAGATGGTTAATGACTTAGTTTCTAAGTCATGATAGATAATCTAGATAGATATCCCCTTTAGGATATAATACTTTAGAGACAATAGTTTCTTATGCAGTAAGAATTGACTTGAATTAGTTCATGTCTCGAGATTCTTGACTGGCATTTAGAAAGCCCTATTAGGTATTTGTTTATCTAGTAATGACGTTTCTAAGCTTTAATTACCTTTAGAGGTAATGTGTCTGACACAATTTGCTAATCAGTTATTTACAATTGTTGTGAATAGTTGAATGCAAATAGTAAAGCTAAAGAAAGGAGATGCGTATATTTGTGTATAGAAAATATCGATTTTCACAATACTACAACTATAGGTATTGGATACCAGATCTCCCGTCTAGTTATTTGAAATATTGGTTAACGATTGTTTTGATATTTGATATCGGAACTTGCGACTATTGGATAGTCACTTGTTCTTTATAAACAATTGTTACATATTTTATAATAACTAGTAGTGTCATTGACGTAGAGATAAACAAAGAGAAATTATTCGGTAAAGTAAATAATTTAGAACGGTGCTTTATGAGTTTAATCACTTAAGCATTGGATGCTTATTCCGTATGGTAAAGGATGGTTTGATACTAGATCACACCACACATCCTTATCCATTTAATGAATATTGTATTCAGGAAAGTGATTAAGATCTCGTTTAACCAATGATTGTCATTGGACCACCAAATTTATTTAACTGATACATTGGATGTATGTAGTTTAATAAATAATAATTGCTTAAGGTAGTTTTCTTATTTCGTAACTTAGTTGATGAATTGTCATAACTTAGTTACGTGTTTCTGAAGGAACACATATTGAAAGTCTTGAAAGTATCAAGTACTTTCAATCCGTTCTGATGAAACGTAGATTGAACATTTTTGACTTGTTCAAATATATTCAATCTAAAGGTTTTAGAGAATTCTATCCTCAAAATTCATAACATGTCTTTGAACTGTTCAAAGATCTTTGATACGATCAAACGTATGAATTTAAAGCAATTAGTTCTAAGGTTATTTAGTGAATATGATTCATATTCAATATTGTTCTTCCACGATTCCATCTTGATGGAATTGAGTAGTGGGAGCAATCGAATCTTATATGATTTGATTCGTCTGATATTGAAAGTTACCGAATTAGTTTCAATACTCTTGGGGTTATACTCCAGTAACACTAATTCATCTCTTTAATTAATGTTCCATTATTTTCTACAGTTGCATATATGATATGTATAGGTAGAAAATTTGAATCTTGAAAAGTTTGAGATTTCAATCTTTCTTTTATATAATAGTTATATAATGGAAATTACTTACACCTCGGAGGTATAAGTAAAAGTTTATCGTTTATTCTGTTTAATAGAATATTGTATTCTATTTAATAGAATATCTTTCCTACGATTCTAAGTAATAAAATCGTTTTATTACTTGGTGTGTAACATCAGATGTTAACTATTGTAGAAAAGACTTGACTTATTGAAGTCAAATGTGAGAATGATAAATTATAAATGGAACTATGTAATTAATAAGATGAAACAACCCTTATACATCTTCCGTACAAGTCCAATAGGATAACAGAATCATTCACGAGTATTTGATACTTAATGGTTCCGTTGTTTTCTTATTGAAGAAAAATTATCCTATAACTTATTATGGAAGCGATATTTGATATCGATTCTGGAAGTTCACCATTGAACCTTAGATCTAAGATTGTTCATAGCTTACTATGATCAAGTTTTGAACTTGATTACGCTTTCATTATGAATTAGTTCATGATATGTGCTAATTGTTTGCACAACGGAAGCAATGTGAGCTTATTAAAGGTTTGACCTTTATAGTATGACAGTGAGAAAAGTTATACTCAGCAATCTATTGTAGATTCTGAGAAAACTTATCTCTAGTCACACTAATTGAACAATTAAAGATATATTGGTTAATGTTGATAATAAACTGTATATTTTAGCTAAAGAATGCAAAGTGGCGTTTTTGGATGACTTATTCAGATAAGAGATCAGTTGTGATTTCCTTATTTGAAGAGTTCATTCTGAAATGGCCCTAGAGTTTGTGTTCTGCTGAGATCGCAGTTTAGTGTGCTAGCTTATAGAGCCTATTGTAGACTCGGATAAGTCTTCCAGAAGTATGTGTTCTCTATTTTTGATATCGTCAGATTGTCTGATCTTGTCAAAGTATATAGAATACATATGTGATTAGAAGGGTTAGTGGGAGCGTACATATTACTTTCTAGTGTTATATATCTTAACGACATTCTCACATTGTCATTATTATAGTAATAATGAGATGTTTATGAGGTAAAAGATTTACCTAAGTCTTCTTTACTCCGTGATAAAGTGGGAGTAGTCTCTTTTATATACGATATAAAGTTTTATATAAGATATAAAACCAAGAGACTTGTGAGATACTCCTATTAGTCGTACATTAGATATGATCTAATGAAGACATAACAAGGCTATCTGTATGACAGTTAGTATAACTGTTCGACAGTTATTGTGTGTCTTATATAAGTATTCATTTTTTCGTAAAGGATGATTCCTTTTTCGAAAGAGATATTGATTAGAATGTCTAATCAATCTTATGTATCATTTGATGATGACATAATAAATACTTTATAATGTGCGATTATCGATGTCGATTTAATCGTAATTGTTACGAGTTATTTTGACATCCTATAGACCATATGATGGATCTTGAAACACGTTCTTTGTGATCTTTGAGATATTAAGAACGAGTTTCTAATTCATGGAGAATATAGTCTGCAACCATTAGGGTCATATTAGTTTTGAGACTAATTATGACGTTAGACAGTCTACGTCATAAAGAGTCACAAAAGATGCAGTGGGAGTGTCACGAAGGATTCTACTATTTAGTGGAATCAAATGCAACTTTTGAAGTATTGACTTATGAAGTTGCATAGTGACCTTTTAAAATAGAAGTTTTGAATTGTTATTGTGCTTGCGGTTGTCTTCATAGTATTTTGGATTTGATCCTTAAATACTTGGACAACTCAGTAGCTGTAGCACAATACTGATGTAGCATCAGAGTCATATTAATGTATAATCTAGATTCTACAAAATATGAATGATGCTGACTATGGGAAACGATGAGTTTGTTTGACAAACTCAATATGTCATAGCGGACTTGTTTTTGTTGCCTACCTCTTAAGTACTGGGTGAGCTTTTGAGGGCCATGTGCATACGATGCACATTGAGACGTGTATATGATACCGTGGATTGGCACTAGAGCAAGTGGGAGAAATTGTTGGGGTTGGTGCTCAGAGCGCCAATCCGGACCGTATTTATGTCTGATTCATGAATACGAACATCCCCTTATTCCATAATATTACTTATTTATGGTTGCACCTCTTGTTCTTATATACGTATTCGATCTGATTACGATTAGATTGAAACTAAATGTGGTTTAGTGATATGTATATATTAGACAAAGGCCCGATAATATATAATGCAGTACACAGTTACAAAGTTAGTTTGTAATTGACATTGGGAAGTGTCACTGCTATATGAATATTATCAAACATAGTTCCTGGTCAAGATTTGCTAACACGGGTCGGTTAGTCAAATCCGTTGAGACCAGTACATGTCGTATATCGAGACTTGGTCCGATGGTTTATCCCAATGAACCATGAGTCTATGGAGACTCGTATAGACGTGTAGGTGTTTATAGTGGATAAACACTGAACGGCTCACCGAAGATTCTTAATGGATGGTACGCCAACGTCAATAAGAATCTTCTCGGGTTGAGTAGCATAGTGGTCCTTCGACTTGAGACACCACTGTGGATGTATGAGACATCCTCCACACTTAGATGGCAGTCACGTCACCGATCTATTTAGATCAGACCTCCGCCTGTTCGTTGGGTGTGGATCGATCCTCAGGATATCCTGTGTGTGTCAAGATAGGATCCGTCAGTTCTGTGTACAGAGCATAGGTAGTCCATATATATTTAGCAGTCTGTTAAATCTGTGGCCACAGTATACATCGGAAGTAAGTTCCGAGTGTTATTTAGAGATTGCTAATAGATACGTCGACGAGATAATACCTATAGAGATTTGACGTTTACATCTATATCTCTGGGATTATCTGGATACCTGTGACGGAGGGATTATACGTATGCAATGACCTCGACCTGTATGATTCAGCTAGTTTATCCGTGATCGTCATAATCTACGGGTGGATAGATTATGGACATGAAATTGGATTTCGTGACGGATATACCTGAATCTAGAGAGTCTCAATAATGAAACATACTCGTAGAGCACTAGAGCAACATTTATGAATAATGATGATTATTTATAAATCGTTTAATCGTTAAACGAAAAATACATGCGAACGGGCCGAACCGTCATTTCCTAATTAATGTGTATTTGTATTTAATATATGATATTATTAAATACACATTAATAAATAGTCAAATAAAGGTATTTGACATATATCATCAATATATGTATTTGAGATATTTAAAGTAAATATAATACATATATTTGATATATTTGTTTTAATTAATTATTTAATTATTTAATTGTTAAATGATTAATATAATTAAAATATAAATATATCACCAAATGATAAAGTTAGGAAATGATTATAAGTGTAAATGTTTGACTTTACATTAAAGGAAAAGGTTGTCAAATTGATTTTGACTTCTTAAGATATTTGTTCAAAATTGTTTGAAAAATAAAAATATCTTTTTCCTTTATTTTTTCTTTTAATTTCGGCCATACACTTAATATATAAGAGTTATATTTTTCTTAGTTGCATTTGTTGACTTAATTAAATATCTATAAAGTGTTATTAAGATATTTTATCAAGTTGATCAAATGTAAGTGAAATGAAATTGAAATTAATTAACTTGTATTTGGTTTGGTGAATTTCGGCCAAGGCATCTTTGATACAAGTATATATTGTTTTTCATTTCATTTCATTGTTAACCTAATACACTTTAAAGAAAAACTCCATTAATGGAAGCAAAGGAAGCTTGTGAGAAAGAAAGAAGAAATCAAAGAAAGCTTGGATTTTAGTGAGTTTTTCAACTTGCTATTAGAAAGGAAAATGTTCCTTAGGATCTAGGCTTTAACATATGATGTTCTTAGGTTATTTCTTTCTTTATTCCTTGTGTTTTTGTTGATGGAAGTTTTGATGGAAGTGTTGAGCATGTATGATGAAGGAGGTTGTGACTATTGTAGTTATAAGCTTTCTTTTAAGGTTTTGGAAACCATGTTGCTAATCTAGAGTTGTTGACCCACTCTTAGATGACCTAGATTTGATCTTGAGTTGTTTCATTGTGTTGAGACTTTGATTGGATGGAAGAAACATGATTGAAGTAGTTGATTTAACCAATTTGGTCTAATTTGTCCAATTTGAAGAAATTGAAAAATTAGGGTTCATGACCAATTCCAAATTTGGGGGTTTTCATATATGTTGTGTATTTGGATGTGTATATGATGCATATAAAGTTTCATGTTCATTGGATTACATCTTGATGTGTTTTGATGCATGAAATGACAAAGTGCACAAAATGGCACCTTGGAGGTGCATTCGGCCAAGGATTAAAAAATTTGGATTTTGTTGTTTTGGTGTTTTGATGTTTTGAACATGCTAAGTTCATCTTAGAAATGATTTAGAATCATTCAAAATTGATTAGATCAATTTCGGACTAAAATGGACAAAATACCAAAGTAAGGGTAATTTGGTAAATTCACTTAAATATGATTTATTTGAATTTTATTTCATAATTTGATTATTGGATATTAAATAAATATGTTTATTTAATTAATCCGAGAAAAAGTTTTGAAATCGGAAGATACGATCTTCCGCCGCTTCCGCTGCGTTACCGGATTATGCCCCTAAAACCCCTACAACAAGAAAAAAAACTATGCAATGGAACTCCATGGTTTGCCTTTCCTTTCCCCAAAATTTTCTTTAACGAACTTCATGAAATTTAAAGGATGATGGTGAATTTTGAAGCGACTCTGGTCAAGTAGCGTCTTACTCTCACTTTCCTTTCATATTTTTCAGTTTTGGTCAATTTTTTTAGCTCCCCAATTCGCCCAACATGAACCCTAGAAGTGGAATTAGGCTTGTTTTGCATAGTGTAAGCCTGCGAGAAATTATCTTCATGTAATTTCTTGATGATATGAACATGTATTAGGATTGATGTTAAAATGCCCGATTTTTCCCTTATGAACAAGGGTTGGCCGAATTCTTTATGCTCTAGTAAGGGGCTGTTTTATTTTATTTGATAAAGAAATAATGGTGAAACACAACATTAGATGATAAGGATGATAGTTCTTGTTGTTGGTGATGGAGTTAATGAATGTGAATTAAGTGTAGCGAATAGGTGAAGATTTTTGGCTAATTGGGAAGATGAAGATTTGTCTTATGGTAGAACATGGGCTAATTTTGGTTTTGTTTCATTAATTAATATGTAATGGGGTGTAATAGATATACTAGGAAGGTTAGAGAAACAAGAAAATTGATAATAATAAATATAATTGGTTTCACACATCAAGTGTTTGGTGAAATATCTGAATGAATAAAGATAATTGATCGGATAAATTTGAGTCCAGGTAATATATGTTTAGGCAGTATAAAATTTGGGGTTTGTGGCTAAATTAAATAAAATTGGAAGGGAGGCATAATTCGCAAGCTAGGCAGCGAACCCAGTTTACAGGGCAACCTGGACATGCTGTGTGTTTATGCTTGTAACTTGTGTTTTAGACATCTCATTGCCAAACCGTAAAATTTTGAGTGAACTAGACATGATTACAAATAACATATCCAAACTTTAGAAATTTTAGACATAAGACGGAGTCGTACCAAATTTTCAAACTTGGTCGCACTACAGTGAATTATTGATTCTATGGTAACAGTTAAAGGTGTAAAACAAAAATTATAACTTGAGTTCTAGGAATCAAAATCATGATCCGTAAAAGCCAAAATAAAATAGACACATAAACGAGTATTCTATTAAAAGTTCAGCCCCAAATTCAACCCCGATTAAGCGCACCAAATTTTCAAAGTCACTATTGGTGCATTGAAATTTCTGGAAATAAGGCAGAATATGGAGTTTTGCGAATTAGCTTGTGAGATCCTAGAACGAGCGTAGTAAAAATTGTTAGACCACCCTAAAATATTAGTAACATAGCACATATGAGTTATCATGAATAATGAATAAATTTTGTTAAGTAAGGATATAAATTCACAACCTTGATACTAATGAATTTTGCTAATTCTATATTATCACCAGAAGATGCAGTTCGCCACTATCGCAAGGCATCACCAGCAAATTCTGAATCAGTGAGTGTACACTCTTCTCTTAAATTGATTTTCATTTTATTATTTTTTAACATAGTCTTACTTTTCTGCATTTAAGGCGTTAGTTGAGTTTACTTTCAGATATTGTGTTAAAGAATATTTTGAGAAATGATTTAGAAAGTAATGATTTCAGAAGCATGATTTTATGTTTTCGAGGCATGGGGGAAAAACCCACCTCAGTATGGGGGGACGGCGATACGTAACGCCCTCATGCGTCAGGTTTTCAGACACAATTTTCAGAGATAGTTTTCAAAAACAGACGTTTCAGAAATAGTTTTTTTTAACTGATTTTTCAATTACAGTTTTTCAGAATCAGATTTTCAAAAGCAGATTTTAGAAATAGATTCCAGAGTAAAGTTTTCTAGAAAGGCTAGTTTTTCAGAAACAATAGTTCTTAAGGGACTTTCAGAAAAGATTTTCGCAATATTTTTCAGAAGAGAATTTCTTTTAGGAAAGACAAGTTTTCAGAAATGATTCGAATTAATTTCTAAAACATGGGTTTTTTCAAGTATTTCAGTTTTCATTATAAAATCATCCACTCATGAACGATCTAATCCCCCCGGTGTTTTTTGTTTTGTAGGTTTATGGAGGATGAGCTCGAGAGGATGGATACTGATTGCAGTCACTAGAGTGTTTGGTCCACTAGGTCGAGCCAGAGTTCAGTTCAGACAGTGTCAGAGAATGTCATGTAGCATCTAGTTTGTTTAGTAAAGAATATGCATGTAAAGAGTTATAATTGTTCATTACTAAGTTGTAATGTATCATGCATTTTAGTATTTAGTCTGAAAAGTATTATGCATTTATAATGAAAGATTGGGCAACGGTCTCGTGCTTGAGTTTATACATGAGATAAGTTTTCACGGTTACAAAGTCAGTGGCTTAGGGGATAGTACGGCCTATTCCATGCCGGTAAAATCTCCCGATCGGCGATGTTACAATTTTATTTGTGAAACAATAAATTTTCTCCGTATAAAATAATATACGTAAATCGCGTAAGCAATCATGTAACGTGATTTTCAATGCATCAAATCTCTATTTTAAAATATTTCGACTTATATTTCGATGCTAAAACTCTTATTATCCGACATTGTCTCATTCTGAGACCCTATCTGCTATAGAAAATCCTTCCGGAAGAGTTTGCGAATTACAACTAAACAAGCTTAACCCTAAGTAAAAAAAATGAAAGTGCTCTTTTTTATTAAAAACATAAGCCAAAATTAAACTAAGACTCATTCTATGTTTTTTATTTTCCTACAGAGAAAAATAAACAAACAATGCAGTGTATTAATTCTCTAAAAAGTTTAGAGAAATCAAATTATGAGATTTAAGAGCCCACACTCAAAGTTCTTTGGTGTCGAGATATTGTACAAAAGACCAAAGGAAAAATTTATTCTTCTTCTCTTCTATTGCTCATATTAGTGGGCAATTTTGTAGCCTACTGCACACGCGCACAACACACAGTGTAATATCTTGAGTTTTCAGAATAGTTATAGAAGATTCTCGGATCAAATTTTATGTCTCAGAACAACACGGTATTGGAGAATAAGAGGTTAAGTGTTAAAATATGTATTGGAATGTCTGGAAGTGAAGTTTCATTACATTATAAATCAAGAAATCCGAAAGAACTGGTTACGTGATTTTTAGATACAGAAGAAGTTTTGTTATTTTGGTTATAGAAATCATATGAATTCTGACGATTGAGGTGATTCTTAAGCAATTGGAAAGTTTGTTCGAAGTCGAATAACTTTCGAGTTGAGCACTTGATGAGTGGTAAATAGATCATTATTTCTCACTCCCTTGACTTAATATTTTGTATAGTTTCTTGCGTTTTGTGAATATTTTGATGTGTTTTATGGTATTTTGTAGATAAATAAAATAACAGGACTCTTTGAAGGCAATTCGAGGCCAAAATAGTGGAAAACGGACAAAAAGGGTAAAAATATAAATTCCCTGCTAAAATGCGTCGTTTGCTAAAATACACCGTGCTAAAATGCGTCGTTTGCTAAAATGCACCGCTAACATACGCCGTACACTTGTCACAATCAGAGAAGTTTTGCTAAAATACGCACTTGTTAACGTGCGTCTGCCACTTGTCAACATCACAACAAATCTGCTAACGTGCGTCGTGCCACGTGTCATCATCATGTGCTGCCGACAATACACATGCCACGTGTCATCATCCGAATGGACCGCATCAACCGTGTGGCATGTGTCAGCCTCGTGTCATCCACATGTCTGACATGTGTCAGCCACATCAGCCGCATGCCGAGTCAGCTTGCCACGTGTCAGCCACATCACCAGCAGCGAATCACCTTTCGCCACATGTCAAAATTTCACTGGACCGCATCAACCGCGTGCCACATGTCAAAATTCTATTGGACCAACAGATTACGTGTGCCACATCGGCAGACAACAATGCATGTCGTGTTCTACCGTGTTGACAGCTTAGGCGTCGCGACGCGCGGACCTTTACGCATCACGACGCGTGAAGCATAAATTTTTCTATAAATAGAGGCCGAAATTTCATTTGTAATTCATACTTTCTTCTGAGGAATTCCTTAAGAATACTAAGAAGATTGTATGTTGCTTATTTATATACAGTTTTCTGTAATTAATTTTATTTACTTTTCGCAATAGCACTTTCTTTTCTTTACTTTTCAGTCTTTTACTATTCAGCATGAGTAGGTAACTCCCTCTGTTGAGGTGAAAGGTAAAGCTTTTATTACTAATATTTAGATTAATCTCCCTTAATTATAATATATAAACTATTTAAAAATTGACTTAATGAGGATACCGCCTTTATTGTCGGTTGAACTTAATAAAATTGATTTTACCCTGACTAAATTGGATACCGCATGTATGTTCGGTTGGAATTAATTATAAATTTGACTTAATCAGGATACCGCCTATATGGTCGGTTGGTAATATCACGCAAAGTTAATATATATAATAAGGGAGATATCTAAATAGAAGTAATAAAAGTGGATCCTCTAACCCGAGCATTTTCTTTTATTGTATTCTTACCTTTTTAATTTCCAAGCATTTACTTTATGTCTTTTATTTTATTTAAGCTTTTACTAGCCTTAGATATGTATCGTAACTAAACCCGTTATCTGGGGTTGTGATGAATTCCAATATCACCGGTTTATAAAGGGTTATTTTATAATTTGGGTAATATAAAAGTTTATTTATTAAGTCTTATATAATGCTTCTTGTTAACTGGCCATTAATAAGATTGATGTGGTAAACTTAAAATAAACTTGACAAATGAATTTTAGGTTTCAGCCTTATACTTAATAGCCCATGATCTTCCTAGAGGAGATAACTCTTTAATAGATTTCCTTACATGATAGACATATACCTGTCGGGCGAGGGTAGCCACAATTGGAACTTAATTTTAATGAATTCAGGTAACTTGGTTGATATAGACATATGATTAATTGGGTTACACTGGGTATTTGCATCTGACCATCGACAGAGGCTTTTGTATAATTTCGTGTTCCAGGTTAGTAAACCAATATATTACACAAACATGAGATAACTACTTCATCTTTAAAAGATATTGGAAGGATTCACAACCCTAGATAGTTTTATAATATTGAATTTTCCTTTAATTCACTTTTGCGATATTTTATTTACTTGTTTTAAGTTTAAATTCAACATCCAATCAAACAACCAATCTATTAGATACTTGTAAAAATTTGGCTTCATAAATTAATAGTTTAGGTATTAAGTCCTCGTGGGATCGATACATTTATACTACTTAAACGATACGTGCGCTTGCGTTATACGCGTGTGATTACGCCGGTCAGCACTTTTCGAAATTTGTACCACAATGGACTCAAAAATAAAAATTTCAGAAAGTGTACACTTTGAGAGACCTAATTGCAAATTCCTAGGGGTCATTGTGTAAATTTCAAAAGTTTCCTATAAATACCCACAAATTTTTAGAAATTGAAAAATTCCTAAAGTCTTGCAACTCCCTCCACCTGACCCCTCCCCACCAAATTCACACATGAGGTAGTGGTAGCCATATCGGCCATGATACAACCACCATCAGCTGGTGCAACGGCACCGATAGGTACGACTGGACACCATGTGTCGGTTGGTGGCTGTTGGTCGGCCCCAGGTCAGCAGAAAATAATGAAATAAAGAGAAAAATACGTGACTTTGGGAGTTCTAATCTTGACTCGTCCCTTCAATCCACATGTCAAGTCACCCGCAAGATCGAAATCCTTGGAGAGTACTATAAGACTGTAGAGTCGATTTTACCAAATGGCATTCGGTTTCACATAAATCGAGGAAAGAAGAAAATATGGCTAGTGAAGCTTGTTTCAACATCAGCTCCGATTTTAATTATGTCGATCCCTACACGTTCGTGAGAGCATATAGAGTCTGCCGATACCCTCCGAATTTTGGCAAGACCTCCCGATGAAAATTCGATATTTTCAAGTTTAGTTTATTATATTCAGATGCTTCCAGTACTGCCGTAGAGTAATTTATTGACTTATGTTGTATTTGATAAGTTAGAATGTATCAAATTATTACTTTTAGTTGAATTTCGATGAAATAAGAATGAACTGGATCGATCCGGTAGTATTAGCGAGATTCCGGTAAAATCTGATTTGGCGTGTCTGTGCTTTGATGAATGTAATGATATATATGAGTTAATTATGATAATATGATAATGGTTAGATGAATCTAGAAATTTTCGGAGGGTCCAAAATCCTTCCGTACCGTTATCGAAAGTTTTTACGAAAGATTTTTTGAAAATGCATTATTCGAGAATTTATGTTATATAATTATCCTAGAATAGTATATTATGACATATTAGGTGTATTTGACTGGGTTTGGGAGGAACGGGATAGATCTGAAATGTTCCAGATCGGTTTGAAATGATTTTAGACTTTTCAGATCATTTTTGGGTTTTGCATCGGAAAGTGAATTTAATGTTATGAATTTGTAGTATAAGATATGTTATGAGTAACGAAACTGAAATTATTGGGATCAAACTTGAATTGAGTGTTCTATGTAGGTCCGAAAGTTGTTATAGCTAAGTTGGGAATTCCACATAATGATGATTCTAATCATCTTCCACCGTTTATTTTGACAAATTTGTTTAGGATCAGGAGTGTTCGCAAGGCCAGATAAGTAATCCACGCAAGGAATACTTGATGTATAATTTGTTTGTTTGCTTCTATGTCTCTATAGGAAATATATGCATAAGTTTATCCATATCAACCATCACATGTTTCGATTGGACATAGCCACAGGTTTGGGTGGTTTGGTATAAGTATGCACAAAATCCTATGTTATGAGTGTATAGACAATAGATGTAAATAGTAAGTTGGAATTATGTTATTAATGTTAGAATTAGTTATTGATGTGTACTTCTATAATAATATTTTTCGATGTCTGAGTCATTTGTCAATATTTTATGAATCTGAAATGGACTAGGTGATATTAGGGGTGATCAAAACCGGTTTCGGTTCCGGTTCCGCATGGAACTGGAACCTACCCGGAAAAATTTGGTTTCGCACTAAGTGGAACCGGAACCTACCCAATTAAACAGGGTACCCTATTATTCGATTCCAATCTGGTTCCGATCTGGTTCCGGTTCGATTCCGAATTACCCTATTTTAAAATATTTTAATGAAAACTACATTCCAATACGAGTCTGTAGGAAAAAACGGGGACCAAATCGGAGTGCGGAAGCTCAAGAACGAAGAAAATGAAGTTTTAGACTTTTAATGCTTGTCAGCCTCATTACCCTTTTTGTTTTCATTTACAATTAGGTAAGTTATCAGTGCATTGAGTTGCCTAGTTGTGAAACCTTGGGTATGTTATGTTTAAAGTTTAATCAAAGTAAATTAAAAAATAAATGGACAATCAATGGGAAGAATGATACCGTTTCATTTAATCTCTCTACATCATCCGTCAGCTCCTCCATCATTTTGTAGAGTCCTGGAAGTAACAGCATAAAAATGATCCAAATGGATGATATATTACACAAAAAATTTGTGCCACTAACCTTCAAATTCATTTATAAGTTCTGCATTTTGAGATTTTTGCAAAGCAAGTTTCAATGACAATTGATGCGTCTGCAAACCAACATTCAGAAACAGCAGTAAAAGAAACAGCAGCTATATTTTCCTCCAGTTCCTTCGCTTTTTTGTCCTTCTCCTCAACCAAATTCTAGTATTGTGGAATCAAAAAGACCATTAACATGATGAGCAAATGCAAAATAATAGACAAAAGCAAGCACACAGAGGTTCAAATTTTTTGAATGCAGCTACCACTCAAATAGTAGTGAAACCGGTTCTATATTCGATTTTAAAAACCGGTTCCATGGTCCGGTTCAGGTTCCGATTATTTTGGAACCGGAACCTACCCGGATAAAATCGGTTCCTTCATTTTTGAAACCGGAACCTACCCGATTACAACCGGTTCCGGTTCCGAATCCGGAAAACCGGTCCGGTTCCAACCGGTTCCGGGTAGACCCGTAATCGTTGCTCACCCCTAGGTGATATGCTTGACTTGTGAGTTTCTAAATTATTAAATCTACTTACGAGTTCCAATTAGAAGTAATAGTTAGGATTCCGTTCGGACGATGTTCATTTCATACCTATTATAAAATAGGTAATGAACTTTGTACGAGCTTGTATAAATATGCCAATACACGTCTATATTTTCTATGTTTACAGCCCATGTGTATTCTCATGTTTTATGTTTCAGTTTATGTATTTCAGTTACGTTTTTAGTTAGTTCAACTTACGTTTTAAGATTGTGAGTTCTTACTAATTGATGTTGGATTTGATACGTGTTTGGTAAGGAGCCTGATATGTGTATGGATGCTCTTGATTGTTTATCTTTTAAAGTGAGTGATTCATATGCCAGTTGTTGGATAATATGACCCATAGCGTCACTATTTGCACAGATCATTGTGTTGCTGTAGCAAATCAACTATGTAACAAGGAAATTGCACTCTCGTCATTTGTGATTAGATCACCATAGATATATAAATGAAGAGAGGTCCCTATGATTAGTTCCTGGATTGAGATGATATGAGACAGTATCAGTCCACGAAGGATTAATCATTAAATATCCCTAGCCGTAGTATTATCGAGACTGGACATCGATAATGCGGAATAGGCTAGTATTGCACTTGTGCGCGTTGTGAGGGCACAACGGCATAGTTCTCATATATATAAGTATTGGATACTTGTGCAAGTGCGATAGGAGGTCGTGTTTCACCGATGGTACGGGAAACAGCTTCGCTCTGGATAGACCCTTCGGAATCCTATTGGTATTATGACTAGGTGTCTATGGGAGGCCGAAATCAAGGTAGGTGTGTATAGTCTTAACCTGAGACTTGCATCGCTAATACTTACGACAATCGGTAAACTTTGGTTTTGGTGGTTGGGGGACTTTAAACGGGTTCTGTGTACACCACTTCTGGGTTTATCAGAGAATCGTAGTGTATTGGATGTGATGTCAAGACGGAAGTGTCACTCCAGTCATAATGGAGATGATGTCACGCAGGATACGGTATTAGTGCTCTTAAGTGATGCGCATCCAATCGTGATATTATGACCAGGTCATGAATATCCGATTATAGAGACTAGTTACCAGACATCCGATATGTGTTTCGGACGGGGCAGACACTTATCCAGCCCCAGCCCTAGCACGTGATTATCCGATACTGGGCCAATATGCACAATACAATCGTATACTACGCTTGATACAGATCTAGATATTCTTTGATGAATATGTCCGGAGAACTTGGGAAGACTTGGTGCTTTGCTAGGAGTCGACCTCTTCTCGTAAATCGGTAGAACGTAGTACTTGGTACGTACGTGATTCGGATACTCCGACGACCGTATTTACTGCCAGATTATCCGGGGATCTCATGGGTCGCTTCCCGATAATCCACCGATGACGCACAACTCGCACTCTTGAATAATCTGGGATTATATAGAAGAGAGAGAAAATTAATCTAGGATTAATTACGGAGATATCTTATCCAGGATAAAATATCGTCTAGAGAGAGATAACGATTAATTTGGAATTAATCGGTAAATTAATATATTCGATATATTAAACGAAATTAGATTTCGACGCGGAATTAAAATTAGATTTTAATTCGGGCAAACGAGTTAATTTAGAATTAATTCGTTAGCGACGTAAATAATAATTTCGCTAACCGCAATTATTCGATTTGATTAACGTCGCGACGTAAGCTCGGTATTTCAGAAATATCGAACCCGAACGCGTGAGTGCACGTGGGCCCACTTTCATTTGGAAAGTTGTGGGGCCCACATGACACATGTCACTTTATGCATTATTTTATTCTAATGCATTGCATGGAGATAGTGTACAATGCACTCAATGGTTTTGCATGGAAATTGAGTGTTTGACACTCTAAGCCATTGCATGATTTGTGTCATAAGTTTATTATTAATTTAATAAATATTATGGCATAAATATAAATTAATTTTTGGTAACAAAAATTAATGAGACAACACATTTTTCTCTCAAACTCTCTCATCTCTCTCACGCCAATAGTGGCTATTCTTCACTGGTTTTGAACCAGTTTGGGCGTGAGCAATAGGGAAGCCAAGAGTGGGTTTTCATGGTGAAAATTCAAGTGCTAGCACACTTACAAGTCTTGCGAAGGTGGTAGGGAGGTTCACCCATGAGGCGGGACTCATCCGACGGAGTTTGGAGCTCGTTTTTGAGACCCGAAACTGCGAAGACAGTGAGCGTGGACTGGTTGCAGTGGCGTGAGCAAGGCAGTGCGTTTTTGGCTTCGATTCGTCTTCAATTCGACATAACCGATCAATGTGAGTATTCCGCTACCTCCGTTGATGTATTCACGCATGTTTTCATGTCTTGATTTGATCTTGGGACCTTAGAATAAACAAACAATGGCATCAAGAGCTAATGTTGCAAGCATGAAAAATGTAGGGCTTAAAATTAGGGTAAATGTGTGAGCATGATTTGAATAAATTGTTTGTTTGAGTATGCTTATAACATGTTTAAATTCATTTTGGTTGGACTAATTTGATGAAAAATGATTTGGAATTATTTTCCCCAAAATTAACACCTTGGCCGAATGTGTGTAGGATTTTTGGGATCTTGGATTTTTCATTATTAATTCATTGGATGAGTTGTAATGGAGTAGGATGATGTTAATTTAAGATTGAATTGGATTTAATTTTAAATTGAACAAAAACCCTAAATTCTATATGTTGGCCGAATGGTGCCTTTGCCCTAATGTCTTGGTGTTTTTGGTTTTGTGACATTGGATGTGTATAAAATCAAATTCGATGGTGATTTAATGTCGATTTTAGGTTCGATTGGATCGGAACCAAATCGGACACAAAATCCCTCCTTGGCCGAGTACTTAAAAGCATGTAAATGGGTTTGATTTTTCATTATGTGTGTTTGACATGTGATAATGAATTGAGTATGATTAATTGGACTAATTTAGTGTTTCGGAAATATTGATTTAGTCGATTAATCATGTAATGCACTTTAGGTAATTAATTGCGTAATTGGATTAGTGTAATTTAATTATTTAGGCTTAAATTGGATTTGGGCTTGAATTGTTATAATTGGGCCTTTTGGGCTTGATTTATCAAGTTTGGTTTAGGCCAAGTGGATTGGATCCATTGGGGCCCAAAACCTTAACCATAAAGCCCAATTGCGACTAATGAACCTTTAATGTTTAATTGGGCCTAATGGGCCGAAATTGATTTTAAAGGCATTTTGGGTGATTCCACTATTGGGCTTTGGTTGCCGAAGCCCATGCCTAAAGAAATTAATTGAAGCCCATTAGACTTAAATTAAATTGACGTTGGACGTTAATCGGACTTTGAGTCCCGACGCGATTGAATTTGGAATTTAAATCGTAAAAGGTTTATTAAATAAAAGTGTAATATTTAATTTGGAATTGAATAGTGAATTAGTATTAAATACATGTTAAATTAGATTTAATGATGTAGTTTAATTTAATTCATGAATTCGTACTTTAAGTACTTATTCGCAAAAACGAGTTTGACTCGAACAAAATCAAATCGTTGTTTGAACATTGGATGATCACTTAATTATCAGATTAATTAATTTGATTAGATTGATTGATAGCATGCTTATGTGTGTGAATACATGGTTGTGTTGAATGAATAATGTATATCGGATGGATATTAGTCGGGTGGGCAATTTTAGAAATTGTTGTAATAAATTCGATTTATTAAATTGGACCTGCGTGTCCAGCCTTATCACCTTCTTTTCTTTGTATTCTCTTCTCACCTATTCCCCTCTATGTATATGAGGTTTCTTTAGAAGTGTAGTGTAACGGGTAGAAGTAGTACAAGTGCTAGCTAGAGTGAGAAAGGGAGAGATTTGATCTAGGATCAATGTGTTAAGTATCCATCCGCATATCATTATTATTTTATTTCATACTCGCTTTATTATGTATTTAGAATGCATGTTTAAGGGTGTATGATGATGAGACCTTAACAAAGATAATTAAATTGGTAGCCAATTTGCACGCGAAAATCCCTCAATCTATATTAAGCAAATATCCTTCCATTGAATGATTCTTGTTCAAGATCCGAAGTTGGCATTGGTTTGTTTTGACCAAAGTCAAGACCTTTGTCAATCAAGGATGTACTTGAATCATGAGAGTTTTGTTGCATATCGGTGTCTTGTCCAAATCGTGATTTTTATTGGCCAAAGTCAAGATCACTTTTTGTCCAATGACATTGATTACAAAACTTTCCTCGTCAATGGGTCCTTAACTGGAATCATTAGGTTTGTTTTTGGCCAAAGCCAAGGCCTAGATGATTCGGAGGATAGGGTTAGGAAAATGTAATGGATACATTGACATTATACATATGTTTCGGACTTGGATGTCCACCTAACCGGATCTAGGAATTGGATGAGATCCAATTGATCTGTGAGATCTACCTAGTTAAATAGCATACAGCTTTTTATTGGCCAAAGTCAGGGTTGTGTGTTATTTAATAGGATCCTAGCCCACTAGGAAACACGGTTTCCCGAGTACTCCACAGAGGGTTAGAGGCTCGACGAAAAATAGTGGGAGGCAAGTATTGAATTTGCAACATTCGTTCGAATACTCGCTAAACACGCTCATTTTATTTTTCATATTAATCAAAAGTATTAGTCGGACTAATATTTTATGTTGTTTTAAAAATATATATAGTTGGATTATATACAAACTCATTCAATATATAGTTGATTTTGTAATTGGATTATAGTAATCAATATAATTGAATTAAATGATAGTTGATTTTATAATGGGATTATAGTAATCAATATTAAAATTATAGTTGATTAAATAATTGGATTATTGTAATCATTATAATAAATAGTACCTTAATAAATTGATTAAATAGTTGGACTATTGAAATCAAGAAATAATTGAAAAAAGATAAATATTTAAAATATATAATCCTTGGATTAAATGTTTTAAATGATTTAATTTTCAATTGGGAATTAATAATAGGTTAATTTATTTGATAAAATAACTTATTATGACTAAGCCCATTATTAAGCAAATAGTAGAGCATAAAGTCTTTGGAAGATTTATGTGATGATGACTTTAGTGCTTAATTAATATACTTATAATAAATCTATCTTTAGATTTAAAAGTATTAAAATTGCAATTAATAATTCTTGGAGAATTAATTGACTATTCTAGTGGAGAAAAGTCAAAGTTTGCAATTGGGCATGTAGCACAAGGTGCACATCATTTCGATATTCTAAAACCCAAGTGGTTGTTGTGAAATATTGAAAAGGATAATTGACATATCCCAAAGTGACTACCATTTGGATATGGAAGACAAGAAGGAATTAAAGAAAGGGCGAGGCTCTAACTTTAAAATATTTGTCAAAGTTATGTTCACTACTAGTATTAAAATTGGATTTTAAATACTTAGTGTGGTACATAAAATATATGTATTGACGTTCAGAATCCGCTGTGAGCTGGATACTGGCTTCAAGCCGAGATTTCTCTGCGAATGGAAACGGGACGAAAGTCGCTGTTTCGACCGTAGATACCTAAGTTTAGGAACTGCCCTTTGGGTATGTACTTAAATTAGGAAATGTTATAATGTAACTAGTTTATCTAGAGACATTATCTCTATATCAGTGTTTAATCCATTGCGGATAAAACCTTTATATTCTAGAACACTAAGTGTTTCAATATATAAAGATGATACTGAGATAAATACATTGGATGTAAATAACAGAATTTATATTTTGAATATAAAGAAAAATCTCAAACATATAAAATGACAAATAAATAGCTCAAATTGATTTGATCAATGGAGACTTATTTGTGGCATTGTTGTGGGACACAATTAAACAAGACTCGTATATCCACACTTTTGAAGAGTGGGTACTAGGACTGATTTGACTATTCAAATAAGGTCTACGAATCTAGTTTATTAAACAAGACTCGTATATCCACACTTTTAAAGAGTGGGTACTAGGACTGATTTGACTATTCAAATAAGGTCTACGAATCTAGTTTATTAGGTTAAATACCTAAAATACTATTTACTTGGTAAAAGTAAAAGGGCCACCGATCTGTTAGCCCTATTCATGGTGAAGTAAGTGGGCCCATATCTAGCTAGGCTAGATGTTAACATGAATATTTCGTGACCTTAGCGGATGTGACATCACGTTGTGGTTATGTGTTTCTTTTGAAGAACACAGATCGGAAACTTTAGAGTTTCGACACGAAGTAGACAAACAGATCGGCTATAGTGTTATTCCGCCACGGTAATACCGTAATGGAAAATACTTAAGCAGTAAGTTTCATACGTACATGAAAGAGTATAGTATTCTTTCAGATGAGGACTCCTCTCGAGACACGTCAGTTAGACGGTATGTCTGAACTAAAACCGAATTTTGTTGGACATAATAAGGTTTATCACGAGTCGCTCTGAGCTATATCTCCTTCAACCGGATATGTTAACAGTGCAAAATTATTTAGAATAAGGTTCCATATAAATCTGTTTGACAGATATCATATAGGATATGAACAGGGAAGAAACGAGGTTTCTCATTCCTGATAATTTGGGTATGCCAGGCATAGCGTTTGGATGATACCAAACTAAGGACCCAAATTGGATAAGTGCCAATATAGGTTATCCTAAGGGAAACCTTAAATATAGTACTTGTAAATCCCACATGAGAACAATATAATTGTTGCTCACCATGCGGTTTTCCTGAGAGGAATACCGATATGCAGTGGTCAGTGGGAGGATAGTGATACTCGATGAAAATCAGAGTAATACTGTTCAAGGCACGAAGTCCTTAATGGAACACAAATAGTTCATTATGATGATGAAACTATACCATTAATCTTCAAATACACAAGAAACTAGTAGATCGGATAGAGTCAGAAAACAACCTAGGGTATGGGTTTCTGATCTCACCTCATAAAGATGTCAATCTTATGGTGGTGTACCATCCGACTACGTTTTGAGGAAGTGATACGAGGTATCGACTCCCTGTTATGGCAAAGTGCCATGAGTCCGAAATGGATTCCATGTATAACAACTATGTTTGGATACTAGTTGTTGTACCACAAGGCGTTGTGCCTATTGGTACTATATATGTCTTCAAGGAAGACATACATGGATGGCAACATACCAACGTACAAAGCTAAGCTTTTGACGGAAAGGTATCGTTATCAACATTTTGTTAATAACGGTTCAACCTTTTACCTGTTGCCATGATAAATCCATTTTGAAGATGCTTGAAGATAACTGTATATTTCATTTATAAAAGTGTCAGTTATAGATCAAAATCGCTTTCCTGAAAAGTAAACCTTTTGGAGGATCTTACAACATCCTGACGATTTTGTATAACCGACAAACAAGGTTTGCGGGTTATTCGATCCATGTTTGGATTGATGCAAGCATAAGGTTCTTGGAACTGTCGTGAAATAATCATAATGGTTTATGATTTGATTCAAAACTAAATAATTCTTGTGTATATAAGGAGGGGTTAGTGGGCGACGGGATGAGCGCATGACAAGATATTCCCATAAAGCTATTTGAAAGCTTGGCTTTCAATAGAAATTCTCCGTAGAATTCTGGGGAGTAACAACCTTTATTCAAGGAATAAAGATCTACTGGGATAGATTTGGAGTTGTTAACACTCTCTGGGAAATTGTACATTTAAAATGTACTTGTATTGGTGTCTCATACGCTTCAAGCATATGGAGTCACAATCGGGTCAATCCAAGTGATAGTCACTGGATTGAAGTTAAGAACATCTGTTAGTATCTCTGAGAACTAAAGATGCTATCTTTTACTATGGAGAAGGAGAACTTGAAGTGACTGGGATCACTGCAGCAAGTTTCCAAACGATTAAATACTACGGTACTATAAAGTTTGAACACCGGGACAGTGAGCTGGAAATCTTCCAAGCAAGATAACTGTTGCCGAATAAACAACAAATGCGGATTATTGCTGCAGCTGAGGCAGCAATAGAAGTCTTTTGGGTCGAAAGTAAATCTAATTAGATTAGATATAGTTCTGTTAGCAGCTGAGCTAGGCGTCAGCACAGGCTAAGGAATTAAAGGTCTCATCGACGATCCAGATATATACTTCTATATCATCTGATTCGTTCGGATCATACATCGTGGCGATGTGATGATCGTATAAATCGCGTCAAACAATAATCAAACAAATCCGCTGACGAAAACCTTTCCTCAGCAATTTGAGCGAACCTTACATAGTTCGGGTGTAGGACACTCGAGTGACTGGCTATGTGCCAAGTGGGAGATTGTTGGATAATATGACCCATAGCGTCACTATTTGCACAGATCATTGTGTTGCTGTAGCAAATTAACTATGTAACAAGGAAATTGCACTCTCGTCATTTGTGATTAGATCACCATAGATATATAAATGAAGAGAGGTCCCTATGATTAGTTCCTGGATTGAGATGATATGAGACAGTATCAGTCCACGAAGGATTAATCATTAAATATCCCTAGCCGTAGTATTATCGAGACTGGACATCGATAATGCGGAATAGGCTAGTATTGCACTTGTGCGCGTTGTGAGGGCACAACGGCATAGTTCTCATATATATAAGTATTGGATACTTGTGCAAGTGCGATAGGAGGTCGTGTTTCACCGATGGTACGGGAAACAGCTTCGCTCTGGATAGACCTTTCGGAATCCCATTGGTATTATGACTAGGTGTCTATGGGAGGCCGAAATCAAGGTAGGTGTGTATAGTCTTAACCTGAGACTTGCATCGCTAATACTTACGACAATCGGTAAACTTTGGTTTTGTGGTGGGGGACTTTAAACGGGTTCTGTGTACACCACTTCTGGGTTTATCAGAGAATCGTAGTGTATTATGTGATGATGATGTCAAGACGGAAGTGTCACTCCAGTCATAATGGAGATGATGTCACGCAGGATACGGTATTAGTGCTCTTAAGTGATGCGCATCCAATCGTGATATTATGACCAGGTCATGAATATCCGATTATAGAGACTAGTTACCAGACATCCGATATGTGTTTCGGACGGGGCAGACACTTATCCAGCCCCAGCCCTAGCACGTGACTATCCGATACTGGACCAATATGCACAATACAATTGTATACTACGCTTGATACAGATCTAGATATTCTTTGATGAATATGTCCGGAGAACTTGGGAAGACTTGGTGCTTTGCTAGGAGTCGACCTCGTCTCGTAAATCGGTAGAACGTAGTACTTGGTACGTACGTGATTCGGATATCCGACGACCGTATTTACTGCCAGATTATCCGGGGATCTCATGGGTCGCTTCCCGATAATCCACCGATGACGCACAACTCGCACTCTTGAATAATCTGGGATTATATAGAGAAGAGAGAGAAAATTAATCTAGGATTAATTACGGAGATATCTTATCCAGGATAAAATATCGTCTAGAGAGAGATAACGATTAATTTGGAATTAATCTGTAAATTAATATATTCGATATATTAAACGAAATTAGATTTCGACGCAGAATTAAAATTAGATTTTAATTCGGGCAAACGAGTTAATTTAGAATTAATTCGTTAGCGACGTAAATAATAATTTCGCTAACCGCAATTATTCGATTTGATTAACGTCGCGACGTAAGCTCGGTATTTCGGAAATATCGAACCCGAACGCGTGAGTGCACGTGGGCCCACTTTCATTGGAAAGGTGTGGGGCCCACATGACACATGTCACTTATGCATTATTTTATTCTAATGCATTGCATGGAGATAGTGTACAATGCACTCAATGGTTTTGCATGGAAATAGAGTGTTTGACACTCTAAGCCATTGCATGATTTGTGTCATAAGTTTATTATTAATTTAATAAATATTATGGCATAAATATAAATTAATTTTTGGTAACAAAATTTAATGAGACAACACATTTTTCTCTCAAACTCTCTCTCTCTCACGCCAATAGTGGCTATTCTTCACTGGTTTTGAACCAGTTTGGGCGTGAGCAATAGGGAAGCCAAGAGTGGGTTTTCATGGTGAAAATTCAAGTGCTAGCACACTTACAAGTCTTGCGAAGGTGGTAGGGAGGTTCACCATGAGGCGGGACTCATCCGACGGAGTTTGGAGCTTCGTTTTGAGACCCGAAACTGCGAAGAAGACCGTGCGTGGATGACGCTGCAGTGAGTGGGCGTGAGCAAGGCAGTGCGTTTTTGGCTTCGATTCGTCTTCAATTCGTCATAACCGATCAATGTGAGTATTCCGCTACTCCGTTGATGTATTCACGCATGTTTTCATGTCTTGATTTGATCTTGGGACCTTAGAATAAACCAACACCAGTTTTAAAAGGTTTTGAAAACAAACAAAATATTTTGACTCCACTTTTGATACAAGATGATTCTGCCACAATATGTATTCTAAGTTTTCTAGGCTATGCTCATCTGATTATGGCTATTTTGTTACCCTCTATCGATATGGTCCTATTTCGGATAACGTCCGGTCAGTGCGTGTGATTCGAACATTGGATGCCTAGTTTTATTCGTCCAGTTGAATTGGTTTCTGGATGCCTGTTACGGTTTTGTGAAATATGAATTTTGAAATTTGATTTCAATAAAAGAGATCTGTTGTACGATATAGCATGGATACTTCTGTTTTGCTATATATGATATTTTGATCTATATTTTGATTTTTATTTTTTGATAATTTGATTTTATGATACTTTTGATTTATTTATTTTCCTGATACTTTCGATTTATCTTTTGATGATACTTTTGGGTTATGATTTTTCTGAATATTTCTAAGAAAAGAATTTGGATACTTATTTTATATGTTTTGTTGGATGTGAACTGATGTGTGATTCGCCAAGGTGCTTGTATGACATTTTCATGGATTTTTAAAACCTATGTGGTGCCTATTTTGGGGTATTGACCATCAGAAAATGGTTGACACACTACTCTCTGTCAATATGGTCCTGTTTAGACATTGCTCGGTCTTTCCGTGCTACTCGGGTAATGAACGCTTGTTTAGTTTAATGATTCTAGTTTTTAGAAACTTCTGATTTCATAAAGATTTATTTCTACATAAGTTAGATTTGGAAGACGATTTTCGTGTGTTCTGATTTTCGATGATGTATGAGAGGACTACATGGAGTCTGTAGTGTGATTTTTGATTCTGATAATGAATGTGTTGTATGTAAGACTTTCGTATTGTGTTTCTATTTCTGATAAGGAATATTTAATCCGTAAGGAGTTGGCATTCTAATTTTCGAATCTACTAATGAATGAGATCAATTTTTGGTATTTGTATTATAATTTATATTCTAGATTATTGATGAACTTGACTGTGTGGAATTTGCAATGTGATTACCATGATTGATATAGTATATGATTGCCTGTAAAGAATCATAATATGTTATCTTATTATGATAATGTATGCTATTGTCTGTAAAGAATATGTACTATATTTCATTTTTGATAACGAATGTCATTTGGTTGTATAAGGATCGCTTGTCTATTTTATGTTCTTGTTATGTAGATGAAACTGATTTTACGATAATCATAATGGACATGTGTGTGATCCATGTGATTTTGATGATTATGGTATATCTATTAGAAAGAAGATTTAGAAATCTATATGAGTTATATTTTGAGGTTGTATATATATTTTTTGTAATTCGGGGGTTTGAACATTCAAAGAAGTTTTCGTATAAGAATTCTAATTCACATCAGGTATGCTTCATAAACTCAGCTTCGGGGTTGGTTTATGTACGAGCTTTTGAAAGTCTTTATGTTTAATGAGTATAAAGGCACACACACACACACACCACACACACACACACAATATATATATATATATATATATGCGTCTTTGTATACTTTATTTGGAGGTTAATCTTAATTTTCATGATGTGTGTGGCTACTTACTAAGTTTTATAACTCACACCATTTCAATTTGCTAGTTTTATAGGTTGGAAACCAGATCGATCAGTTAATAAGTTTTGAAAAGTCATATTTGAGACGACGGATCATCCAAGCTATAGTCAGCCATTTTGGAGTCCGGAGGACATGTTAAAGAGTTAATGAATTATGTTGTTTATGTTTTGTATCGTGAAATACATGTTGGTATTTGTATGTTTATAAATAAAAGTTTTATTTTGAATGTGTGATTGTAAGCACGGAGCCCTGGAGTATTGATATTGAGATTTGATATATCTTAGGTTTAGACCTAAGGTCTTTTTTGCTCATCTGATATTTGTTACATGTTGTATTGATACTGGACTATGTTCCAAGTTGTCTAAAATTTACATCATGTCCATTTTTTGTTAGGTTTGAGGCTTATGGAGATGGGTTGTCCTGTTTTCTGCCAGTAGCATCATGTCTGAGGCAGGGAGTTTCAAGCAGAAACAGTTTGCTGAATTTTTTTATTTTTGCTAGAAAAATTTGAGATTGCAGATGACACATTTGGGAGTGATTTAGGACAGATTTTATTGTACAAAATCAGAGCTATGATTGCTAGAAATTGGTGTAAACGTAACAGAAAAACTGTAGTGCAGTTTGCATAAGTATATAATGTTTGAGACTGTTTTCGAGGTTGTTTCTGTAGTATAGAAATTATCCAGCAGTGTCAAAATCTTCCCACATCAGTTAAGAATATTTTGGGACAGACGAAAGTTATTTTTTACACATAGAAACCTTCCGAAGTGCGCTGGAATCGCTGAACTGTAGGGCTGTCCAATTCCTTGCAATTGTTGTAATCACAATGACTGTATATGGGTTTGTAGTTCGGCCAAAGTAAAAAGAAAGAGGAAGAAAAAATTTCAAGTCCGATCCTAGGGCTTAAGCACAATTTTCAATGCGCAATGAGCATTCTCGAAAAGCATTCGCGAGATTTATTCCTGAAACCTAACCCATAACTACCTAAACTTAAAGCCTAAGTAACCTAGTTTCACGGACCACACACCCCAACCACTTAGTTTAATCCTAAAGCAACATTGAATAATGATAAAAATACATGGGCTTGTACAAATAACTTAATAATTCATCACATGTTACATTAATGCCTAAAAAGCCCAAGTAACTAATAAGATAACTTAGAAAACTTTAGGCCCAATTAACTAACACACGCATAGGCTCAATGACGGCTCCATGTGCATGTCTCTTGTGTGCTTGAAATGGAATTTGTCTTCAAAGACTTGAATTAAGTATATAAAGGCTGGTTCTATTTGTATTTATGAATGGTTCAAGTTTAGAATGTGAAAGAAGCTCAACTTGGCTATCTTGGATCGTATCATTCCCATTTTCTTTGAAAGGATTCATCCTCGAATCTGAATCATTCAAATGAAAATATTGAGAATGAATTCATCATGAGGCTTATTTCTTCAAAAATGGTGGCAAAACATAAACACCTCCCTTTGTGAGTATATTATCAAATTCATGCAAAGAAGAAATGCAAACAATAGGCAAAGAATAGTTAGTTACACTCAACTTACACTCAAACACGTTTCTTCACCTTTATTCATCTCAATCTCTACCACATTATCTTCATCTTCACCCATCTTGACCTTAACCATCCTTTTTTCATCCTCACTCATGTCGACCTCTTTTTTATCACTCATGCCAATTTCCCTTTCAATCTCAACCATCATTCTTACTTATGGTTTATCATTATCTAAACTCACATGTTGATGCACGATTTCAATCACCTTTTCACGCTCATCACTTATGGAAATCTCCTTGTTACCCTCAATCACAATCTATTCTTTTTCCACTTTAACCTTTTTCACACTTTGCGTTTACAATATAAATTAGCTCCTCATATGCACTTTGAAATACATTACATTAATCTTCTTTAATATGTGTATACGCATGTTTCTTATACACACGTTGCACTACCTTCTTTTTAATTAATGCATCTAAAGTACTCATTCGAACTAACAAACGTTGCTTCTTTCGATAAAGAGATTGATTATTGGCA